>OY979717.1:31362296-31429796 GCA_963855995.1 Muricea muricata
AACGTGGGCCACACCTTCCTCTCTCTCGTCAGCAGACATTTCACCACCGACAACCCTCTCCACAAACTGTTTAACCGATCGAACATGAAGGTCAGCTACAGCTGCATGAGTAACATGGCAAATATTATTAAGAGTCACAACGCAAAGATCCAGCGGAAGCCACACGACTCCAATGATGAGACCTCAGATAGGAAATGCAACTGCCGTGTCAAACCCGACTGCCCACTCAATGGCGAATGCAAGTCCAATAATATAGTATACGAGGCAACAGTAACAGCCGAAGACCGATCAATAAGGAATTATATTGGCATGACAGAGCACAGCTTCAAAACCCGGTACGCTGATCATAAGCAATCCTTTGAAAAGAAGAAATACGCAACAAAAACATCATTATCAAGGTATCTTTGGAAATTGAAAGAAGCTGGGATAAAGCATTCAATCAAATGGTCAATTATGCAGCGAGCCCGTGCTTACTGCGGTGGTTCAAGGCAATGTAACCTCTGCTTAGCAGAAAAGCTTTGCATTTTAAATGCGGACAAGCGTTTCTTATTAAACAAAAAGTCAGAACTAATTTCAGTATGTAGACACAAAAACAAATTCTTATGCTAATTCTTATATTCTAATTTTTATGTATACAACAATGGCTTATGTAAATATCTTTAAAGTTTTTATTCGATAGTTAGGTATAAATGCTGTGTAAACATTAAGGAACGATAGTCTGATGATCGCTTTAGGCGTGAAACTCGAGTAACCGAGCGAACTGTTTTTAACTTTTTATCTTTAATTATATTATATTTTTGCTCGGCCTTCGGCATTGAGCTCTGTCGACCTAGTGACATCCTCATTGTATATATATATATATATATATATATATATATATATATATATATATATATATATATATATATATATATATATATATATATATATATATATATATATATATATATATATATATATATCCAAATCAACTATATCAATATGTCATGTGACTTATTAGTATGCATCAACTCGCGTGTGCTTGCTATAGGTGCTTCGTGCATATTACGAGTTCAGTCGGGCAGTGTTTCTAATAAACGAAGCAAGATTGAAAAATGCCGGCACCATATTCGAACGATCTAAGGTGGCGAAAGATATTTCACCGCTTCCATTATAACGTACTTATAAGGATATCGCTTCACAGCTATTTGTTTCTACTAAAATTGTTTACCGTACTTATCAAACGTTTATCAACACTGGTGATGTAAAACCTACTGTCTTTGGTCGACCAAACGATACAAATACTAGGGCCACAGAATAGAAATAAACAGAAGGGCCACTCGAGTCGGAACCTTTGAAGTTTATGTCTCCGCGCACGTCGCATTACGCATGTTCATTATGCAGGTTCTGGCCAGTCAATTGCCTTTTCTGGCCAATAGGAACGCTGAACAGGCCGTTCCGCCATTATTCTGGCCAGTCAATTGCATAAAAATAGGGAGACATGTTGCACTGCTGAGTGGCCCTTCTGTTTATGTTTTTCTGTGCTAGGGCCTTAAGATTTACAACGCAGCAGCTCGACGACGCGGCTTCATTCCAAAAGATATTTTTATAGAAGACAACAGCCATGAATAATTTGTGGTCCCAGGGGTATTCTCAAGTGCGTAGCCATGCCTAATAAAACATCAAACTGAAAATTATCACGTCCCTTGGGCAACGCGAAAGCATGCTACGACGTAAGAAGCGTTTTGGAAGTCCAACTTATAGCAGAAAACATATCGTTTTGGCCAACAAAAATATTTGTAAGTTACTAAAACAAGCTTCAAATGGTTATTAAATGTCAATCTTAAGCTCCCTAGTTTCTTTCCTCACGAAGAGTACATCATTATTGATTTTGAACTTAGAATGCCGCAAATGCAGCTAAATATATTTTTAACGCGACTGGTACATGCACTCATAGTTGTACTTAATCGTAGTACAATAGACCGATCCCGGCTATGCTTGATTGACCGGCAAAACAATGGGTAGTTTTCCCAATGAAATACAGAATGTCCGATCAACAAACTTAAATTTATAAGAAGTTCAAGCTGTTATCGATTCTTTTGCAAATTACCTTTAGAATGCTTGATTAAAGGACCGACATTTGCAAATTTTTAACAATCGGGGTTTTTTCCGCGCTGTATGTCGAAAACAAATTTTTAGCTTGTCCGACGTAGCAACAGTAACTAGGGAGGGAGAACAATAGATGCGGGATCGGTCTATTGAATTTGTATTGTATTATTTTGTGCAGACAATTTATGAAAGCGAAGGATGTTGCATTCGGCTAAAATGGCTAAAATGACCATGAAAGCCAGTTTCTTTTGTTCTTTTAGAATTCCCTTTCGCCAATTGATATAAACAATTTAGTTGTTGGCCTTTTAATCGTGTCTGTAATAAAGCTAGCTAATGAAAGACACAAACATCCGTTTGTACCTAACATTTTAAACTTATGCATAACATATGTTTTCGTTTAGAATCGTTCTTGGTTTTCTGCTGTTCCACATGTTAATATGCACCCGATCCGATGTGCTTTTTTGAGCGGTTCACTGAAGCTTAACAAATTACTATATAACTTGATTGTTTGTGTGTGCTTAGGTGCATCACGCCTGACTGCATGTCTTGTTGTAATCAATACTTGGTTGACAAAACCCTTATATGTAATCTCGTTTGGTCGACCAAGGACACAAACTCCTTGGTCGACCAAGGACACAAACTCCAAACGTTAAATTTCTTGTTTCTTGTTCGTGAACAGTCCCAGATATACTTTGAAAGTTCCGTTGCGTTCGCTTTTGTACGGTAGCATAGTGAGTTTCTGTGTTTGTAGAGTCTGTCCTTAAACGACCTTTCCGTGAGCCCAATGTAGTTTTTCTCCTCGTTGTTCTTGTTGTTGCTGACTTTGGCCACCTGAAGATTCCCTTTGGATGAAACAGACTGTAGTGGTAAGTTTTTGAGGTATTTTGCACAATTATACATTTCGCTCTGTCTATATGTCATTGAGCACTCTTTTGTATTTCGCTAACCAAAACTAGCACATTATATATATATATATATACAGGGTGTATAAAAAAAACGGAGTCCATGTTTTGTGTCTAATTATTTCTAAATTACTGAAGCTTATAGCACAAATTTGGACTTGTTTTAAACCACGTTGTTTTTCTTTCGAACAAGCCGTAATTCGTATTTTTACTCCGAGTAACGTATGTGCTATGACAAATTTAGTAAAAGCTATCGATTTGAGATGCCCTCCAATTATGCAAATTCACTGTCTTTCATGGTCGCCAGTTCAATTTTTAATTTTTTCGCTTATTACACAAATGGTATTTCTGTTAAACTTAATAAAACTTGTTATAAAGCTTTACAGAAGATAACGGACCGTTTACTTTAACAAAAACCTTAGATTTATGCCAAAATAATGATCGAAATTAGCGTTTTGTTTATCCGTTTGTCGAAATTCCATAATGTCAATATTCATGTTGATACAAGCTTGAACTATCCGTTCGTAGTGCTCGTTAACGGTCCGATATCTTCTGTAAAGCTTTATAACAAGTTTTATTAAGTTTAACAGAAATACCATTTATGTCATAAGCGAAAAAATAAAAAATTTAACTGGCGACCATGAAAGACAGTGAATTTGCATAATTGGAGGGCATCTCAAATCGATAGCTTTTACTAAATTTGTCATAGCACATACGTTACTCGGAGTAAAAATACGAATTACGGCTTGTTCGAAAGAGGAAAGAACGTGGTTTAAAACAAGTCCAAAACTGTGCTATAAGCTTCAGTAATTTAGAAATAATTAGACACAAAACATGGACTCCGTTTTTTTTATACACCCTGTGTGCGTGTGCGTGTGCGTGTGCGTGTGCGTGTGCGTGTGCGTGTGCGTGTGCGTGTGCGTGTGCGTGTGCGTGTGCGTGTGCGTGTGCGTGTGCGTGTGCGTGTGCGTGTGCGTGTGCGTGTGCGTGTGCGTGTGCGTGTGCGTGTGCGTGTGCGTGTGCGTGTGCGTGTGCGTGTGCGTGTGCGTGTGCGTGTGCGTGTGCGTGTGTGTGTGTCAATTAATATGTCTGTGTGTGTCAATTAATATGTCTGTCGGCTGGTTTATTTAAACCAAGGAAAAGGACTTCTTCAGGCAAATTGTAAGGATTTTATGATAAATAATCTTACAATTGAGGATTTTATAATAAATAATTTTACAATTTGCCTGAAGAAGTCCTTTTCCTTGGTTTAAATATACCAGCCGACAGACATATATATATATATATATATATATATATATATATATATATATATATATATATATATATATATATATATATATATATATATATATATATATATATATATATATATATATATATATATATATATATATATATATATATATATATATATATATATATATATATATATATATATATATATATATATATATATATATATATGTTGCTAGTGCGATCAGTAAATGACATGATTTATATTTTTGTTGTAGCTGATCTATTATATACAATAAAAACTAAATTTTCGGTCACTAACTGCGACCTTCTTCAGAGTTAAAAATAAGTGGCAAGTAACTAGGAACGGGTCTTAAATAGCTGCAATTATGCAGATTTACATCATGTTCATAAGCGTTAAGTAACACTCCGGGAACGTTTTGTGTTCGTTAATAGCTCTATTGTCTTTCACTGAATGAAGTGACTCAAGAAAAATTCGTCCATTGTAGTTGTTGACACCTTTTTCCAATATTTCCACGTCCTCCATGCACACGTCATGTCCAGTTGTCTCTGCGTGAACTTTTATTGCCGACTCAATCTGTGGTCTTGTGCCCGGTTTATGCTCTGCCCACCGTGATTTCCAGCTTCGTTTGCTCTCCCCAATGTAGACGAAATCACAAGATTTACATTTAAATTTGTAAACAATGCCTTTGAGTTGGGATTTTAGCGGTCGATATTTCGGCTTTTGGAATACCTCACCCAAAGTTGTAACTGGCTTATACGCTGTCCTAACCTTAGCGCCAGCCAAAATTCTATTGATCGTTTCTGAAATGCCTCTTACGTATGGTATACACGTATAACCCTTTGGAGCTTCCACTGCTTCGAGATCTGTTTGCGTTCTATTGTTAGGTCGTCTGATCTTGTTTATTGCTTTATTTATAAACGCTGACGTATAGCCATTAGTGTACAAAGCTCTACGAACATTTTCCTTTTCGATTTCTTTTCCCTGCGTAGTGGTTGGAATAACGTTTGCGCGGTGGTATAACGTTCTTACTACTGCAGCTTTATGCTGTTCCGGGTTATGCGAGTCGAAGGGTAAATACTTTTCTGTGTCCGTAGATTTTCGATGGACCGCTACCATTACCTCGCCGTTAGGGGAAACTGTAAACTTACCAGGTATCAAAGTATTTAGCGTACCTTTTAAAATGGTTATTTCAGAGTAATGAATACTCCGTTAAGAATGGATAATATCATGTTCATGTTTTGATATCCATATATATATCGGATATGTTGTTTTTATTATATCTATATATATATATATATATATATATATATATATATATATATATATATATATATATATATATATATATATATATATATATATATACATATATATATATATATATATATATATATATATATATATATATATATATATATATAATATAAGCAATTTGTGAATCATATATAGACACAGTGCTCAATACAATAGTAGAGCAAATAAGAATAAGATTAAAACAAACTTGAAATATTACATTTAGATTTTAATTCACTACAAATTTGTTTCGTATAACATGGGGGACCCTGTTACACTCATCAGGTGAATTTGAATATTAGCGCGTTTCGTTGCCTAGGATATACTATATACATGTTTGACGTCACTACGTCGAGATTAAAAAGGTTATGTTACATTATTGTTATCTGTTACGAAATCACTTATAGCTCAAGAGGAATTTATTCCGCTGTCTACATTTGGATAAAAGTTCGCTTCTGGAGTTCAGAGAAGCAAGGTTAGAGTGGTATATTATAATATATTTCTCATGCAAACACAGATGGCATCGTTTGGTTTTGTTCGAATAGCTATTGCATCGTGCAAGTACCCTCCACTTAATTGAGTATTTTACATTCTTATCGTTGAGATTCCAGACATGTTTGGTCAATTTCAGCGCAGTTAATCCCGAATAGGAGTGCAAAAATCTGTAACAACGGGGCAAAAAGCTGTAACAACGGTGCAAAAATCTGTAAGAACAGTGCAAAAATCTGTAACAACAGAAGAACCAATTTGAGAGCAATTGCACTCGAAACCGTGCTATTCCCTACACTTATAATGAGCATTGACATTTTTTGCGAATGCGCGCCAATACAGATCGAAATTCACTGGTCAATTAACTGAAAACTTAATAATGCTAGGCGTTCCCAGAATTTAATGAAAACAAATTTTACGACCTTAATAAAACCAGTTATTGTAGGCCTTACATATTCGGTAACATATATGTGATCTTCTTCGAGGACTTCTTGTTGGAACACATTTTAATTATCACTGATCCTTGCCTTTAAAGTGAACCTACTATGTTGCTTTCTTCACCCAGCCATGCCCACTCGTATAAATTCTAGTAGTAATCAAAATAAAGTAATCTCTGATAAAACAATTCTTTGTATTTACTGACCGTAAATTCTCCAACCTCGCCAACATCCAGAAGCTTGCAGATGACCCCCCCCCCCCCCCTTTAACGAGAGATTTCCGGTAACCGCGTGTAAGGTCATGGAATAAAGATTTGTAGGTGGTTTTCGAGCTTCTTCGCAGAAATTGGGCACGCTGTTACATGGGCATTTAAACAAGAGAATATCATCAGAATCAGATCATTTGACTTTTATCTGGCGTTTGTATTTTAGCCGCCCATCAAGATTATTGTAAAGCTACTCATCGTAGCTACTAAATTGCGACAGCTCGGTAGTCGATAAAAAAGATTAATATATAGTAGCATTCGGAATTAACCTCGACATTCATCAATAAGCTATACCAATTTTACAATCATTGCTGTCCGCGGAACCGTATACGTAGCTGAGCTTTCATTCGGGGGAGGGCGGCGGGGAAATTAATATAAAAGTAAATTCAAATTTATTTAAAAGTAAATCCGTCGAACTAAACACAAATATAATTATTGATGCTAACCCGCGAGCCTTTAAATGAGAAGCGCTTGTTACGTTTTAATTGCACGAGACTTTCAGCAGTTGGGGTTACTTGCCAAAGATGTTCTTCAAAGTGAAATTAATATTTTGCATAGTAGGAAGAAAATAAATTAAAAACACAATGTTCGCATGCATGCGTACGTAAAATGAATTAAATACGGGGATATAACCAAATAAGAAAGTCGATGACCTTCACCTTATATCATCAATCCTGTAATCGCGTTTCATTTAGATTGTTCAAACATGGATTAGCGCTATAACCTTTAGTTCTAAAGATACTTTTCCATGTTGATGAGCTGTAGCTTTTGGCACGATTGCTTCTATTTTTGATGCGGTTTTTTTCTAACATGGGTTCAAGCCAAATAAATATTTCAAAGTGTGGCCCGAAAATAATAACGGTCTGTTCCAGCGAACATTCGAGTTTAAGACGGATTAATTCGGAGTTGCGTGTGGTTCATTGTTCAGCGTGGGTGGTTTAAGCGAAATTTGCCGAAATAACAAAACCTATAATTATGATGGTAATTAAGTTGTTAGAAACACACGCAATAGGTAACCGTACACCAAAAGCTGTACTTGTTTGTGTAATAAAGTAGATTGTCTAAACAAAGATCTTTGAGTGGGAGAAGGGGTTCTGGGTTGTGAAGAACCGAACATCGAAAACAGCGACGCAACCAGTTCTATAACTCAGGGTTTCCATTTTGCAATTTGACAAGGTTGAGTAAAAGTCGAGTTGTCTAAAAGTCGAGTTGTCCGTTAGCCTGTAACGAAGTAAATTTACTTCGTCACTTTGCTTAAGTAAAAAAATCAGTACTGATTTACTTGAAACGAAGTATTTTTTTATGAAGTACTTTATACTTGTAACAAAGTACGATTTTTGGTAAATATCTATTTTTACTTCGTTACTTTTGTTATATTTTGGCAAAGTAAAAATTACTTCTCAAAGCGGAGTTAGCAGTGAGTGGACTCTTTGGAATGTGCTTGGCTCATATCTGAGTGTTCTATTACTGCTTTAACCTTCCTATTAGAAATTTTTATTTCTCAAATTAAATGGTTTGCGAACTTATATTCTATTTAACGCGTTCCAAACTAAATCGGGATATTCCAAAGTATTTTTTTTCACGTTTTTTTCCTGTATTTTGCGGAATTTTCATTTTTTTTTTCAGAAAAATCCTGTTTTTTTACTGAAAAATACAGAAAGTGCACAAAGTCAACAGATTTTCTAGTTTAAAATGATCAATTGTGCGGAAAATTTTGGAAAAAAAAATGCCAAAAATTTTGGAAAATTGCGGAATCACCAAATTTGGCATTTTTCGTGGAGCTATTTTGTAGGAAATTTACGATTTCTTAGGTCCTACTTTATTCTTCCGCAAAATACAGAGATGCGAGCCAAAAAGGCTGCTTATAGGGTGAAAAAATCGATTTTGCTGTTGCAATTTGCGGAATATTTAGGATGAGCTCAATATTCCGAAGAAACCCGGTTAAAAATAAAAAATAAGAGGAATTTGTAACCCTATAACTGGAATGCATAAAAACAGGAAAAATATTCCAAAATAATACATACTAGGTTTATAAATTGGGAACGCTTGCAAACTAATTTATATTCTTAACACAATATAGAAGACTTACAAAAAAATCATCATTGATTTACCCTGATAAAATAGACGTTTCTGAACCCTGGTTCGCTTGAACATTTACCATAATATCACAATGATTTCTAGGGCTAATATACTGACTCCTGTAAATCATAAAGGGTTCAGAAATTCTGACCCCTGTAAATCATAAAGGGTTCAGAAATTCTGAATCCTGGAAATCATAAAGGGTTCAGAAATTCTGAATCCTGCAAATCATAAAGGGTTCAGAAATTCTGACCCCTGCAAATCATAAAGGGTTCAGAAATTCTGAAGCCTGCAAATCATAAAGGGTTCAGAAATTCTGACCGCTGGAAATCATAAAGGGTTCAGAAATTCTGAACCCTGCAAATCATAAAGGGTTCAGAAATTCTGAACCCTGCAAATCATAAAGGGTTCAGAAATTCTGAACCCTGGAAATCATAAAAGGTTCAGAAATTCTGACCACTGCAAATCATAAAGGGTTCAGAAATTCTGAAGCCTGCAAATCATAAAGGATTCCGAAATTCTGAACCCTGGAAATCATAAAGGGTTCAGAAATTCTGAAGCCTGCAAATCATAAAGGGTTCAGAAATTCTGAACCCTGCAAATCATAAAGGGTTCAGAAATTCTGAACCCCGCAAATCATAAAGGGTTCAGAAATTCTGAACCCTGGAAATTATAAAAGGTTCAGAAATTCTGACCACTGCAAATCATAAAGGGTTCAGAAATTCTGAAGCCTGCAAATCATAAAGGGTTCAGAAATTCTGACCGCTGGAAATCATAAAGGTTTCAGAAATTCTGAACCCTGGAAATCATAAAGGGTTCAGAAATTCTGAACCCTGGAAATCATAAAAGGTTCAGAAATTCTGACCCCTGGAAATCATAAAGGGTTCAGAAATTCTGAAGCCTGCAAATCATAAAGGGTTCAGAAATTCTGACCCCTGGAAATCATAAAGGGTTCAGAAATTCTGACCCCTGGAAATCATAAAGGGTTCAGAAATTCTGAAGCCTGCAAATCATAAAGGGTTCAGAAATTCTGAACCCTGCAAATCATAAAGGGTTCAGAAATTCTGAACCCTGCAAATCATAAAGGGTTCAGAAATTCTGAACCATGGAAATCATAAAAGGTTCAGAAATTCTGACCACTGCAAATCATAAAGGGTTCAGAAATTCTGAAGCCTGCAAATCATAAAGGGTTCAGAAATTCTGACCGCTGGAAATCATAAAGGGTTCAGAAATTCTGAACCCTGCAAATCATAAAGGGTTCAGAAATTCTGACCGCTGGAAGTCATAAAGGGTTCAGAAATTCTGAACCCTGCAAATCATAAAGGGTTCAGAAATTCTGAAGCCTGCAAATCATAAAGGGTTCAGAAATTCTGACCGCTGGAAATCATAAAGGTTTCAGAAATTCTGAACCCTGGAAATCATAAAGGGTTCAGAAATTCTGAACCCTGGAAATCATAAAAGGTTCAGAAATTCTGACCCCTGGAAATCATAAAAGGTTCAGAAATTCTGACCCCTGGAAATCATAAAGGGTTCAGAAATTCTGACCCCTGGAAATCATAAAGGGTTCAGAAATTCTGAACCCTGGAAATCATAAAGGGTTCAGAAATTCTGAAGCCTGCAAATCATAAAGGGTTCAGAAATTCTGACCCCTGGAAATCATAAAGGGTTCAGAAATTCTGAACCCTGGAAATCATAAAGGGTTCAGAAATTCTGAACCCTGGGAATCATAAAGGGTTCAGAAATTCTGAACCCTGGAAATCATAAATGGTTCAGAAATTCTGAACCCTTGGAAATCATAAAGGGTTCAGAGATTCTGACCCCTGGAAATCATAAAGGGGTCAGAAATTCTGAAGCCTGCAAATCATAGAGGGTTCAGAAATTCTGAACCCACTATGATTTCCAGGGGTCAGAATTTCTGAACCTTCAATGATTTCCAAGGGTCAGAAAATCTGAAACTAATTGTTAAAATTGGGGTGGGGGGGGGGGGCGAATTATGAATCCAGAAACTCTAAAACAAACAAAACGTTTTAAAGGACATTGGCAATAAATTTTTTTATTTCCGATATTAGTAGAATTGGACCCCCTGATTACGAATATGCTATTATCTTTCACCCAAATTGTTTCGTTCTCGAGATATCTCACCCTAAATATTTAGTTCGTCCGCCATCTTGGATCGATTTTTAAAAAATTATCTTTTGGGTCACATGACCCGTGTGACGTCAGGTGCAGGGGAGAGCAAATTAAACAAATATACTTTATTAGGCGCATTTCGGGATTTCGTACTTTTAGTGAAGAATTTTGTGCTTTTCGATTATTTGAATGGAAAATACCACAAGAATCAAGTAGTTCAGGTATCACCCTATCAATTTGAACCTGAACCGGGCTTACAAACAAGCAATAGCGGTGACGAGAGCGACTCGGAAGAAGAGAGTGCCGAATCGTCTGACGAGGAAATCGACTATGTGTTTGAGGCAAAAAATGCTTGGCGCCTTGAAAGCCTGAGCTGGTGTAAATGTGGGCATTGCACATTGAAACCAAAGGCTATAGAATCGTTTTGTTGCTACGAGAAAGCGTAAGAATATGATGAGTACGACGCATTGTTGAAGGAAGCCGAAGCACAAGGGGGCAAGTGTTGACAACACAATGAACACATGCAGATTTTGAGCCGAACATGCTGTCAGAAGCGGTATTAAAAATAGACGTTTGTCGCTATCTTGAGGATAACTGGCCCTTGGATGACGAAGATTTGGACAAAATGCACAAACTTTATAGACTGTTCGCGTTGCGTATTTCAGATTTTGGGTAAAAGGAACCGAAGGCCACTTCCTGCATGTGTTTACACAAGAATCAGAGAACGATTCGCGTCGCATGACGGCCTTTATACTCATTTTAAATATGCCAAAAAATTGAAACGGTAAGCTTTTTTTTTTGTATTTTTACTGTATAAGACAGTTGAGTGTAGGCTTTCCAAATTTATGAAATTTGGCCAACTTTGTGCTAACATATGAAGCATTTCAACCATGAGATATTAACTCGTTTGCTGTTGACAGCGTTGAAATGTTTTTATGTCGAAGATGTTCTATGTACTAAATCAGCTTTAATGTGCATACAATCCCCAAATTAATTTCTAAAATGTTAGTTTATAAAGTTGTTCATCATATAAATCTGCCTCACTCACGATTTTTACACTTCTCAACTTTACAATTGCATTTTGTGTCGCACATTAAATCTTCACCCCGACAACTGCATTTTTGGTGGCACATTTTCCTTGACAAGCACACGGTTTCTTAGCTGATTGTCTCTCTGTAATTGCAGGTAAAGCTGGCTTGCTGAACCGAGATTTTCGACTGGCTACCACTTGCTCCTTTGATGGACGTTCCTTCCCTTCTAAATACTGCTCAACAAGTGATTTTGATTCAACAGGTAGCACTTCATTGGCATAGACTTCAGCTTTCCTCAGTGTTGTACCTACTCCTAAGGTGAACAGCTTCTTGTATCAGATTGTGTTTGTAATGCTATATTGAATTGGTTGTAAATGTTGTGTTGAATAAACGAAAATAAGAAAAAACGAAATATACAATCCCCATTGTTGTTGTTGAACCAGCGAACGGGAGATTCTGACAGTTTAACCGAACTAGTGCGAAGGATTTCCAACAAAAACCTAGGAGGTCCGTAGAACTGACGCTATTCTATGTGTGACCTGTAACGATTATGTTAATAGCTACTAAAACGAATTCGCATTGCCATTATTTGCGCGTGGTCATATGTAAATCATGCAAAGTCATAGTACTTAGAAACAAGACGGCAGTATAACAGGACGGCGTTCCTTGTTCACGTGATCAGCTGTTGCAATAACTGCGCATGCGCACAATCCTTCGCTTTGCCGTCTTGTTTTGTTCACAACGTGAATTCTTACTGTTTGCCGTCAGGTGGAGAACGTTCTCCACCTGACGGCAAACAGTAAGAATTCACGTTGTGAACGAAGCAAGACGGCAAAGCGAAGGATTTTGTGCATGCGCAGTAATTGCAACAGCTGATCACGTGAACAGGAAACGCCGTCCTGTTATACTGCCGTCTTGTTTCTAAAGCTCGCTAAAGGATGATTTGTAGAGAACGAACGCAGTTCTCACCTCAGTCCTACCGCGTTTCTATTACCGTCCTATTCTACCGCCGTCTTGTTTCTAAAGGTCGCTAGTTAAACGCTCTAGACGGCTACAGTACAAATGTAGAGAAGTTATCATAAATAAAACAGATTCTAACTGGAAGTATTAGTGTGTTATTTGAGAGTCTCGTACGTTACACACCTACTAATTGACCTCCAAGCAAGCAATAATGAAGGTGTTTATATAACGTGAATGCAAAGAATTAAAACATATTGTTCTCAGTCGTTACTATATAGCCAGTAGCTATTACTGTATTAGACAACAGTGTTCAATGAGCTACATCCTCAGAGCTATATATAATGAATAAACATAAGTTGTATCTGTATATATTACAAACGGTAAAAATAGAACTTGACCTGATATTTTGAGCTACATCCTGTTGATGCCCGCAACATTGTAAAAGCGCCCAAATTATAACGTTACATCAACAGAACAGATAAACATTTAGTGTCTGGTAATTAGTCATAGCACATCACAGCCGTCACTGAGTAGCCCCGACCGCCGATAACGGTATGATAAAAGTCTACAAAGTACGCGAGCATATCAATTAATTGGCATAGTACCGGTGATGAAAGTGCTTTTACCGTCGAAATCAACGCATTTATTTTAGAAACACAGATGAAACACATAGTACAGTAGTGGCACTAAATATTTACGCAGTTATACAAAAAAAATTGGGGTTCATCTGTATTTTTTGGATCAAAATCGTCTTAGAATGTATTTGTTCTAATACTATCGTATATTGATATTATTTCGTTCCCCTGCACCTGACGTCACAAATTTATTTCCGCATAAATTAGCATACCCGTTTTTTTTTTAAGATGGCCGACGAAGGTAAAAAGTTTTACGATATTTCTAGGCAACTAAACGAGATGGACAAGTGAAAATACGTAATTAAGTATTCCGTACGTATGTGTAATAGATATAAAGAATAAAAAAATCTATTGCCAATGTCCTTTAACAGAAAAAATCAGAGCAAGTCTTCAAACATCGTAAAAACAGAGTCCGGTTGCTCAAAGGGCCATGGATTGGCGTTTAATGTTTGGGCTTAAATGTTATCCGTTCTTTTAGTTTGTGAATTTGCTGTTTATTTCTAGACATCATAAAAAAAACTCCTATTTACTCGGACATGATATCTAAAGAAATATGATCAAGTTTAAAAACAGCTGATGGAGAATTTCACTTTGAATTTTGGATTAAGGTCAAGCTAACTGCTTTTGAATACTCTCTGGCATTACCAAATCATTTTTTATGTACACGCAAAGGAAAATTTGACATTCTTTAGAAATATATATATATATTCGAACAATGTGCATAAACACAATTTTAAAACAGTAATGGAATGTCTCTTGAGGAACCTTGTTTGGTATTGGCGTTGGCAAGACAACAAATTTGGCTGCAATAACTGTGACTACAAGTGCCACATTGTGGAGTCCTACTGTGTTCTTCTATATTCTTGATGTGCTCATTACAAAACGAAACATTGATCTCTTTAAACAAATATACATGCAGAACACGTTCTAGAGCAAAGTGAAATATTCTATTTAGAATTATTCCAGCATAATTTTAGCATTTTCCCAAAAATTGGCAACACGGGTACAAAATATTTTTTCAATGCTAAAATGGACATTTTAACGGGTTATCGACCACAAAAAAATCGTTGTTGCTGTATAAGAGTTTTTTCTTCTTAAAACGCAGCACCAATAGACATTAAAAACAGCACATTCACATAACTACAATTGAAATTATTTAATTTGGCATTGCAAATGCAGCGCCATCGTTTTAAAAATGAATTACATGTATTTAGTGTCAAGAATGTTTTGCCACTGCAAATGCAGCGCCAACTTATGAAAATAATATACGTTCACTTATATCTAGAATATTTTGGCACTGCAAATGCAGCACCAACAACTCATAACTATCTAGAATATTTTGGCACTGCAAACGCAGTGCTAACATGATGAAAATAAAATACTTGTACTTATATCTACAATATTTCGGCACTGTAAATACAGCTCCAATAAACATGCATTATGAAAAATGTCAGAATAATATACATGCGTGGTAAACACTTGCCGTAAGAATCGGGGATTTTCTCCTCTCGTATGTGAACGAATATGTGAACAAACTAAGTTCAGAACAAATAGTAGATTGCTTTTTGTATAGAATTCACTCAATCGCATCGGCCAAAAGAAGCTATCCCCGAATCTCACAAGTGTGAACCTGGCTTAATATCAATATGCAGCGCATACAAGCGCTATTCATGTAAGTGAGATTAGTTCACAATATTCAGTTTCACATTGCAAACGCGTGGTGCCAGGATTATGAAAGCAATATACATGCACTAATAGAAAGAATATTTTCGCACTACAAATGTAGCATACAACCTGGAACAACAGTTCATGCACAAAATAAACTGTTGTGTTGCGGTATAATTTTCACAAATTTTGCGCTTGGTTTTAGTTTAAAACTAATTTGAGTCAAGCTCAAACAAAGCTTGATAAATATATTATTTAATCTTAACTTGGTTTGTCGCTCCAGTATCTGCTCGTGTAGATCCAAGGAATATCTTGTTTCAGGTACCCTTCCAATAGTCTATCGCCAATTTGTCTTTCATTTTCTCAAAAGCTTTCCACTGGGCACTGGCTCGCTTTTTACTGTACCAGATTGACAGCCACACGGTCCGTCATAGGTTCCAACAACAACAACAAGATTCCATGTAGAAATCCTTGATTGAACATTTTTTACCAGTTGATGAAAACCATTTCTTTTTACTGCTATATATACGAAAACCTTAAAATAAATTGTCTTGAATAAACTCCTTTTTGATAAATTGTTAACTGCAGTGAATTCTAATTACATATTGGCACAGGTGATGTCTGTCCATTACTATTTTTAGGAGTAAAAAATATTTTGAATAGAAAGTGATATAATAGTTGAACCCAAATGCTATTTACTATAAAATATATGTATTGTGACGGCTTTATTAAGAATTTATTGCCTGCCGCACGCATAATTGCATAAACCAAAATTCAAATACATGTCAATATAATCTTTATTAACACACCTAATGCATAGTGACCTGTAAATGCTACCATACAAAACAAATAGGCAAATGTCACTACAAATAGCTTCTTCACCTGAAAAGTATAGCTAGCGTGCGTTCAGAATTCATACTGACGCTAGCTCTAGAATACTTATTGATTTAACAATACTGCATGACATGTTGGCACGATGAAATAAGCATATAAAGCGCAAGCACACACGTATTGGTAAGAACAAGATAAGCATAGAATAAGCATAAGTGTAACCTGTACAAAAGGAAAATTTCTTTATTATATAGATACTGATATTTAAGCACGATTTTTCTGGTATGAAAAGCCGTTTCGTGATTTGTTCTTAACGAGCGTTATCCAATCAGAATCATGAAACGATTTTTTCACACGTGAAAAAACCGTTTCGTCCAATCAGTGCGAGCCTGTGTTTACATAGCAGTGAATTCGTTCACAGTCGGCAAACTTTTCGGCGAGATTTTTTTCAAGTTGCTGGCTGTGTCTTGTGGCTGAAAGTCTATTTTAGATTTAAATTCGACACGTTGGGCAATTTCCCATGTTTACAAAGATTTACAATTTTATAAAAAACCGAAAATATATTTTTGAAAGAAAAATATGCAAGCAAAAGACAAGGCAGTTATACCAAAACAAACAGCTAGGTAAGTTGCATTTACATTATGTTAACTTTTTGAGATTTTGAAAAGATAGGCTTTGTATTCTTTGCTTATTTGAAGGAAAAATTAAAAACTGCTGGTTTACTAGGGTTTATATTATTAGATGTGGCTTCAAAAAGCAAAGTAATTTTCATATACTGTACATACGGCATCGTACACGATGACGTTTTGTTTTGGGTTTTTGCAAAAGTAAAGTGCTGTTTGCCAGGCGCTTGACGTTTAAGTGAGCCAAATTTAGGTTGGGTAAAGGTAATCTTTTGAATAGAAAATATCAGTTTCTATAAAATAAACAAATTTCTTAATGGAAAGTGCTTATGTACGGTATTTACGCACTTGTTAATTTGTTTTCGCCAAACTCACTCGCTCGTTGCACTCGCTCGTTCGTTTTGCGAAAACAAATTAACGCGTGTGTAAATACCATACGTCAGCACTTCCCATTAAGAAATCTATATTTTCTTGCTGCTTGTGTTTGCGCTTATATGCTTGTTTCATCGTGTGAACCAGTCCTTGGAGAAACCATTATAAATCTACTGTGTAGCCATCCATAATATTAATATATCGCGCTGTGTATATCATTTGTAAACAAATTTCATACCAGAGCTTTTATGTTAGCGAATATTAGATACGAATATTAGATACGAATGAGAGGCTAAAAGTTATAAATACCATCTTCGTTTATCTTGAGATATTTACAATGTATTCACATAACAACAAATTTTCACATAATCTTCTGAATTCTTTCATGCCTTTTACACTAAATCTTCCGTTGTCAAGTTACATATAAAAGTTCCCAGTTCAAGTTCCAAAATTAACACGCATGGGATGCATGTTAACCGAGTATGCTTATAAATGGGCATGGTCGGAAAATTCGCGCATTAACGGCACAATAGCATTTCCGACAACTGCCTTAAATGACAAAGCTCGTCTAAACTTATATCCGGCTGGTCGAACTTTGATCGCACAATATTCAAAATATTAACGGCTTATCAGTTCTTGTCGAATTTGAATCCTATATTACGTGCGGCTGTAACATATACTAGAAAGAATTTCTCTAAAGCACAAAAAACCGATAAGGTAGATGAAATGCTTTACGTATGCATGCTGATTGCTAATCTGTGTACTGAGACTTGGATATAAAGTTCTAATGGCGAAACTAAGAACAATGTTTACCGATACTACGACAATACAACAGCACAATGTGGACTAAACAATTGTTTCTTTGATAAATATAACGGACGACAGGGAGCACATGTGCAGCTATTTAAAGAACAAGGTTTGTAAATTTGTTTCACATGTATAGTCATATTCTCAATGGATCGGTACCAACTGAATTTATAAAAGTACATAGGCATAGCTACGGTGGCCGACAAGGGCAACGCAAATATATTTTAAAACACTTAAATTATGTTAAAACCACAAATTTATTAGCATGAACACATATTTATTAGCACGAGCACATGTTTATTAGCATGAACACATATTTATTAGCACGAGCACATATTTATTAGCATGAACACATATTTGTTAGCATGAACACATATTCATCTGCGAGAGTACAAATTTATTAGCGAACACGAAGTTATTGACGAACACAAATTTATTAGCGAGAGTACAAATTTGAGCTTTTGACTTGACATGCGCAGAAGCCAACCAACCCTGCACGCGGCGATAAGACTTGAAAACGTGTGCTGAGTGCGTATGCATATGGATCGTTCACGGATCAGTAAGTTTTGTCACTGTTGTGGCTCAAGTGTTGAACAAAATTTCAAGTTCTGTTCTCAATGTGGACAGGCGGTTGTGATTACCAATGATAATCAAGGTCCACTATCAGCCACTTCTCGCTCGACGGGCAACGAAACCATGTCGACCAGCAGTACTAGAACTTCGTCAACCACTGCAAGTCGTGATACTAACCAGTCGTCCACAAGTCTGTCCTTAAAAAGTTTCAATGCCTTTAAAACTGCGAAAGAAAAGGAAAGGAGCTCTTTCTTTGTGCGGAAAAAAGGATCAAAACGAGCAAAGCTAGACCCAAACGAGGTAAAGATAACGATAGCAGTGATGGAGGATGTCACGAAGATCAAACGAGGCGATTCACTTCCTCTAAAAGTATCTGCTTCGTCCTCTGCTAAGGAGATTCTTGATGCCGCAGTGATGAAGCATGCAACCTTCAATAAACGTTTCAATTGCAAACTGGAATACACTCTTGTGTTTTAGGATGGCACTGAAGTCATCACTGTTCCTGGAATAGACCCACCTGAACCATTTACCCTTTCCAGGTATAGACTGTAATAAAATGTATCACTGTATTAATATTTGATCTTGAATATCAATTTCGCTTAGAGCCAGAGATTACTTGTTTTAATACTAATTTTATGCCCAACCTAAGCAAATAATACTTGAATTTAGGGAAAAATTGCAAATTCCAGTGGGTCACACTCAAGACTCTGTGGCTGCGGGTCATGCTATGCATTAATGGTACATAACAACAAGACCAAAAATAATTATTTAATTTTTGCGTGATGATTATCATGTGTCAATCATAGGTACAAAGAAGTGGCTGGTTTTCGGTATTCCCAAATTCGCCTGTACCTTGTACCTGTACTGAAGAAAAAATTAAACACTTTGAAGAGCTTTTTGGAAGAATCAGATGTAGAAAGCTTGTCATTATCGGATGATGATTTAATGCAGACAACTGCGCTTGGTCAAGAAGAGGAATCTGTTGTAGAGTTAACTTCACCTGGTACCTTGCCAACCTCATCAGAAACAGATCAACCGACTGCTTCTGCTCCAGCAGCTACATCCACTACCATTACAGTGGACTGCTCATTGTGTTTCAAAAGGTTTCCTGTTAATGAAGTGGAGCAACATGCAGATTGATGTTCTGCTTTGTTTGGTCTTATTAAACAAAGTGATGGAGAGGTTTGTGCTGACTGTGAAATTTCTGAAGTTGAATTGGCAGTAGAAGACTTCAAAAGCGATGAATGTACATTGTTGGAGTGTATTACAAAACTGAAAGATGTTTGCCTAAAATCGGAGATGGAAACTGTTCGAGTAACAGTGAGGCGGAAGATGGTGTGGGAAGATTTTAAAAGATCAAGGTATCGATACTATGAACCAGAGAGAAGGTTAAAAGTAACATTTGCTGGTGAGCCTGCAGTTGACGACGGTGGTCCGAAAAGAGAATTTTTTGCACGTAAGTTATTTGTACACCATTTCAGGGTTTGTTACACAGTCTTGCTAAGTGTTTGGGATACAATAGTGGAAACAAGGGGCTCCCAAGAAATATAGTTTCAAGTAGGGCAAACACAATGTTATGATGAAAACATTATGCATCCGAGATGGTGTCACAAACCCCAAAAATGTGTATTGTAAATGAACACAGTGGTAACTGATTGTTACAGACAAATGCTTAAAGTTGACTGTGTTAAGTTTGACTCAAACATGCAAATAACATGCTCTTGAAGTAAAGGAATTTTAATGTTTTGAGTGCTGTTGCAACTTGCAATTGCTTTTAAATAATAATAATAAATAACATTCTTTGAAACCATTTGAATTTCACAGTCTAAATTATATATTTTTTTAGTCATAGTATATTCACATTTTAAGTGTGCTTGTTTGTATGTTGTTTTGTTATAGAAATGCTTGATTATGTAGAGAGAAGGCTTTTCCCAAATGGAAAGCCAGTTGAGTCCACCATGTCATTAACTAGGAAAGATTACAAACTGGCAGGTGAAATTATGGCTATGTCCATTTTGCAAGGAGGACAGGCACCCAATCTTATTACATCCCAAATTTTCAATTACTTGTGTGGCAATCTTTCCATTTATCAAATGAACTCAGTTCCTCGCCAAGAACTTTGTGAAAAGGTTAGTATGTTACAGAACAATGTTAAATTTATAATGACACTGGCCTTGAGGAACTCAGTGGCATAGCTATAGCTCTCAGTCTTAAATTGACTATGATTATATTTATTTCTCTGTTTTGCTGTCCTCTGTTTTCTACTTTGATGTAGAAAATTATAATATTAAGCAGTTCTGACAGATAGTCGATGATCAAAAAACAAGGTTTTCCTGCCTGATGAAACAAATTTGTAATCAAATATATGTTAATGACTAAACCAAGTTTTGTTCTTAAGTTTTCTCTTTACACTACCATGGTATGGAATGCTCTTATATATAATACTTAACATAAATTTTGTTTTTAGCTTGAAGGTGCTGCTGATGGCGACATTGAAAATATACTTCTTAATGATGATGTCTATCCTCTCCTTGAGGAAGTGGGTTACCAAGGAGTACCAGGAAGAGAATCCAAGTCCTCAATTAAAAGTCTTATTCAGTATGTATGTATAGTTTGTTGGAGAGGGCAGGCTTTAGTTTTTAAGGTATTTATGGTATGTTATGTATATAATATGCAGTCACAAATAACTATATGTGTGTATATCATATATGTAACAAGATGAAACAAAATTGGTTACTTCATAAAAGATTTATTTAAAACTAATTTGTTTTGTATGGCCCATGTTTATATTTTACATAATTATACAGTACTGTGTATAATATGTATTAATATGTATTGTTTTTTCCAGTTCAATATGTATGAAAGACCAACTTGGCAATATCTTACCTCAGTTATTGCAATTAGAAGAAGGACTCCAAACATGTGGGTTACTGGCTTCTATCCGAGCATACCCAAAACTTTGGGAACCTGTTTTTGTCATTGGAAAGGGACATCAAGTTACAGCCAATTCTTTAATTGACTCATTTGATACTGTATACAGTGAGAGTCAAGTTAAACGAGAGGCTGAGGCTGACACATACACATTCTTTTGTGACTTTGTACATAGCGTGCACTTGAAAGGTAAGCTAAATAGGATATTATATCATTTTGCACCCTAGAAGTTGTTCTTGTGTTACAATTGCTTTTAGCTGTTTCAAGAATAAATTAAGTCTTTTCATTACACTGATTGGGAACTCATAAAGCTAAAATTAGAGTCAGCCGCTGTATTTTTCTTTTTACTGATACAATAAAAGCATGATCAATTTATGGTTTCACTTGTAGCAATTAGCTTATACAAGAAACGTGTCAATTAAAATCCATAAAGAGGTAATTAAAACTTTAATAATCTAATTGTATAGAAATACCAAATCTTAATGTGGAACACATATTACAGTGGCTAACTGGAGCAAAAAAGTTCCCTCCACTTGGCTTTCCAAAGAAAATTAATTGCCAATTTCTCCATGGATGTACAACTGATTGCAGATGTAGACCTACAACATCTACCTGTGATTTGGTAATCACCCTGCCAGTCCATCTAAACACCGAAGCCAACATGAAAGAGATCGTGCACTCTGCACTTATCGATTGTGTAGGATTTGGATTGTTGTAGATGTTCACTTTGCTCATAGTGGAATTTGCAAAGATCATATTTGAACATTTGATATTATTTTATGTGATTACATAAAGATGTACAGTGTTATTTTAAAGGGATATGGGCAAAGTGTGTGATAAATACAAATTTTGCTTTTTCATTATCTGATCATGATTACAAGTAAAAACACCCAGTTGAACTTTATTTGCATAAAACAATATACACTTGATTAGTATAGTAACATATCGTGAACAAACAGCCTCATCATTTTTTAAAATAGGTAATTAAGTTTTCAAAGCATGATCACAATTTTGTTGTCAATAGTTTAAGTACAGTTATAAAATTTGAATGGTTTGCACAGAACTTGCAAAACCAACTTTTCAAGTTACTAAGGACATGGGGCTAGTTGTTTGAAGCTGTTTTGTTTAAATGTCAAATTTAAATCATGCTCCCATTTATCTTGTGAATGGGTGAACTTAAGGTTTAAACGCTAAATATGTAGTTATATACATTGAACACTGAGTTATTTGGCAATAAAAAAATTATGCACTATTCACCCTAAATGGGCTTCAAACAACTCGCCACAGATGACTAAACGGAAGTACCGAAACTGAATGTAAATGCATACTTTGAGTCAACATTAACTTTTTTACTTTCTTGTTTAATGTAATATTACTGTTTCAGTTGTGGTCATTAAATATATTTAAAAGTTCTCTGTAGAGGGTGAGGGCATCTATCCAGGTTGAACCTCTTTCTAAGTTGGTGCTTGTCAGTATGTTTCGAAGTACTCTTGATAATAATTTAGAACTTCATCGATTTGCAACAGATTTTCTGCAACAAAGTCTACCTCTTCTGCAGAAACAGGATGAAGTCGATTTTCACCACCTCTGCTTTCAGGAAGTGCAAACAATTCACAAGGTTTCCAGAAATTGTGTCATGAGAAGAAACTCGAATTGTATGTGTGTTCCAGTGCTCTTTAACAAAATCTAGGTCTTGCTGAATTAAACCAGCAAAGCAAAACCACAAACATTCCATTTCAACTTCATTCCCTGGAGAAAATTCCCCTGTCTCAATAAGGTCCTTGAATAAATTGATCCACAAAGTAGTGCGATTTCTGCGAAAATATGACCACCAACCCTCAATTCTTTGATTGGCTGTTTATTTCCCATACGAGTGAGCATTGATGTCATCCCGAAAATGGCATTGCATTATTGCAATGGTGCCATTTTCAGTTCCATTATCCGTTCTCACTTTTTCAGGACAACCCATTTGCTCAGCCACACATTTCAGGTAAAATGATGCTGGAATTTCAGGAAGATTATTTGACCTGCACACTTTCAACCACATGATCTTTCGGCTCCAACCATCTATTGCCCCGTGGATGGGAAAGCCATATGGTTTAAGCTTGTCGTAACCATCTACGTGCCAACTGTAGTTAGGTCCTGGTGAAACAAAACGTCTCCTTTTTAAACGTTTAGCTTTCCGTTCGGCACAACCCTCGGGATCAAGTTCTCTTACGATTTGTTCCACTACATCTCTTGGAACCTGCGTGCCTTGGAGCTTGAGTGTGTGCCATACAGAGCGGTAGCCTCCCATACATCCTGGACCGTTTAGTATCTCTTCTATACGTTCTCTTACAAACTGCTCATCGTAATTTACATTCCGACGTTTCAAATTGTATTCGTTTAGTCGGTTTCTCTTTCTAACAGATCCACTATTCGTGAGTACTCGTGACCTTTTCTAAAATATGCCGTAATAACCTCTCTTTCGTCATAATGGTCTTGGTCATCTTGTCTTTCAGCCGTACCACATTGTGGACAATATTTGTAACTGAATTTTATCAAAGAACCGCAATTGGAACAGTTTTTAGTAAATCTCGGCAATCTAACGTCCGCCATGTTTACAGCTAAGCCGGCTGGAGGTGTTAACCTGCATTCAGGCAATGAGCTGCGATGATAAATTTGTGTTCGCTAATAAATTTGTACTCTCGCTAATAAATGTGTTCGTGCTAATAGATATGTGTTCGTGCTAATAGATATGTGTTCGTGCTAATAAAGATGTGTTCGTGTAATAAAGATGTGTTCGTGCTAATAAATTTGTGGTTTTAATATAATTTAAGTGTTTTAAAATATATTTGCGTTGCCCTTGTCGGCCACCGTACATAGCCGCTGCAGATTTATATCAGAGCCTTTGACAGCATCTGATGATAGGCATTGAAACAATACCTGTGGCGGATCCAGACATGCGTCGCAATTTAAGATTTAAAACACTTTAATAGCAACGCTAAATGTTAGTCACCGCTTATTAATTTAGGAGTCAATAACATTGTTATTCGTTCTTTTGAATTTCAAACTGCGAGTTACTATTAATTATTTGATTCGCCTCTGGATCTGCCACTGTATACCCAGGTCTGTAGTATGCTATGTTAAAATGGTTCCGGTCGTTTCGCCCCAAAGTTACACACGCTTGTATATTATATACTCAACATATTTGATGCTATAGGATTTGGTTTTCTCTTCGTAACATTCCCTCGATAACATCTGCTACACTTGAATTGTTTACAAACTTTAAGACCTAATAATAATCTTATGAAACAAACAAAAACCATTTAAATAAACAAATATAGATCATTCGTATTTTAACTGATTCATTCATAAACGCATGCATTTTGACTAACAATGGTGGGCCGTTTTGACTGGCGGAGACGGAGCCTTTTTGAGATGGGACCTTTCAAATTTAGCTATGAAACACGTAAAACCGTGAAACCTACTCTGGGGGAGAAACAGCTCTAATATCGAATGGCTGTCGAGGGCGAAAGGACTTAGGGCGAGTCAGTTTTGGGGCAAAACGACTTGGGGGCGAAACGACTTGCATTTTTTAAAACAAAAGGTAAAGGAATTGGATTTCATTTCATTTATTTGTATCAAAGCATTAAAGCTATGAACTCAGTGATCCTGTAAACTTTTCTCATTTCCCCATTTTTCTTTGCTTTTAGATAATACATGATACATTGTAATCTACCTGGCTTGCCACCATGCCCCAGTGTATCGAAGAAATGGCTTGTGCACAATGAAACACATGTCATATACGCGAATGGATAGTATCAGTGGTTGTGAAAATGATATAATTTCCATTCATTACTTTGCTGCAGTCAGACACGTTAACTCTGTTTTGGTTTACTTGCTAAAGAGACAAAACCAAAATGCACGCAGCTTTTCAACACACTGGGTAACAGTCGTAGTCAATGGTATTGTGTGTTTTCACTGGTGCTGCTGTGACGTCACTAGATTTTAGCGTCCGCCATGTTGGTGGAGTGAAACGTGTCAAGTGCGAGGAATTTACTAGTGTTTGCTGTACCAAATCTGTTCGAAATATTCCTCAATATGCCGGCTTTTTGTCTAGTTTTAAACTGTTCAAATGACAAATCTAAACGTAAGGATCTTTCTTTTTGCCGTGTGCCGAAAATTATTACAAATCAAGGCGAGGAAATGGAGATTTTGTCAACCGAACGCAGGCGAAGATGGCTGTCGGCCATAAGTCGACAAGATATAACAGACAAAAAAATGGAAAACGATCGGGTATGTGGTGAACATTTCCATTCTGGAAAGGCAGCTCCTTTGTGGGATAAGTTTAATGTTGACTGGGTGCCTTCTCTTAACATGGGCCACCAAAAATCAAACATAAACGAAGCGTCGCTGCAACGAAGTCAGGACAAAGCCAAGAGAGTCGCTGAACGAAGAAAACGCATGCATTAGAACGCAGAAGAATTAATGGTCAAAGAGAAATTACAAAGAGTAAACGAACCTGGCGTGGTTGTTAAATGTTTATTTGACCCTATGACTGTGGACGCTGAAATGGACGATATCGAAGACATCGCAGAAAATTTGCCAGAAAACTTGAGAAATGCCATAACACAAACAGAAGTTTCAAGCACAACAGTTGGCATTCAGACAAGCGAGTCGCATAATTCTATGCTTCAACCTGAGTCTTACTTTCAGAGTAAACTATATTCTGCTGACTTTGATGAAGCTTTTTTCGCTGGCAACGACGAAAAAGTAAAATTTTACACTGGTCTACCTTCCTTCGAAATTTTACAAAGAGTCTTCTCTTTTGTCGAACCTCAAGTTGAAAGACGTCCTAGGGTATTATCCACGTTTCAAGAATTTGCCATGGTTTTAGTAAAATTGAGACTTGCTGTACCTCATCTTGACCTGGCATATCGTTTAAAAATTTCATCATCAATGGTTTCTCGAATTCTGTTTACATGGCTGACTGTCATGGATATTCGCTTGGGTCCTCTTGTTAAATGGCCAGATCGTGATGAATTGCACGCAACCATGCCTAGATGTTTTTTAGACTCATTTGGACATAAAACTGCAGTGATCATTGATTGCTTTGAAATTTTTATTGATAGACCGACTAATCTTCTTGCAAGAGCACAGACTTTTTCAAGTTACAAGCATCATAACACTGTTAAAGTATTAATTGGCATTACACCACAAGGTACAATTTGCTTTGTCAGTGAGGCTTGGGGAGGGAGGACTTCAGATAAGTTTCTGACAGAGAACTGTGGCTTTCTGGACAACCTAATACCAGGTGATTTTGTTCTGGCAGATAGGGGTTTCACTGTCCATGAAAGTGTTCAGTTTCGCCAAGCCAAATTGAACATTGCGGCATTCACGAAAGGAAAAGACCAACTTGATCCTGCTGATGTGGAACAGACAAGAAAAATTGCCACTGTCCGGATACATGTCGAAAGAATTATTGGTCTACTGAGACAGAAATATACCATTCTTCAACAAACTTTGCCTACTGACTACCTTATTTGCAGAAAAGGAGAATCTGTTCCTCTCATTGACAGAATGATTCGAGTTTGCTCTGCACTAGTAAACCTTTGCCCTCCTACTGTACCTTTTGATTGAAGTAAAGTATTTTACAACATTATGTTGTTACCAAGAAACAGATTTAAAAAAACATTCTTTTAACATTTGAAAATTATTAGTTTGATAAACCATATAAATTTTTGGTGGTTAAGTCTGAGAACCTCCGCGTGGTGACCACTGGGCATCAGCATGTTGTGCAAATCAGGGGTGGATTAGTAGGCTAGACTACTGTACTTTAATTGTATTTTGTCAAAAACAGATTCCTTTGTGGCTGAAAAATAAAAAAAATACCCCTGTTTGTTTCACAACATGCTGGCTAATCTCAGCTATAATATTTCATGCAATTTATTTTTTATTTATTCAATTCTCATGGGGGCTCCTGATACGTGGAATAAACATCCATTTTATCATTATAAGCCCCTCACTTGTGGGAGCCAAAGCCCCGCTTCATGATTTACAGGAGATTTCATGAGAATGGATACAATTTCAACTACGTGAAAACCATGTCTGTTGGGACTGTAATTGCCGGGGGGTGGTGGATTAAGTAATTGATTGGGTTGCCCAAAGACTTGGGGGTTGGACAGGGCAAGAAACTGCTTTAGGGTCCCATATGATTTCACAAAATGTGTACTCAAATTTTGACACCAAGCCTTTAGATAGTGGCAAATCAAGGTATGGACATGTGCCTACCTTTTGTAAGTAGAAATCCCCCCCCCCCCCCACCTCATTATTAAGCCATATTTAACATAAATACACTTTTCGATAATTAAGTCACAATTTTTTATCTTGGAGCCTCATTCTCATTAGTAAATTATGCAAGGTAATTGGCTCATAAGAGTTAGGCTCCAAGGCCAAATTACATAATTGCCGAAAAGGGTGTATTGCTGAGATTAGCCAACAGGTTGTGCAAAAGTTTGCAATTCCACAGAGGTAGATTAACACTTTAACAGGCCAACACATGATATTGTACAAATAATATGCAAAGTAATGTGTTGTCCAGTTAAAAAATATAAGGGTCTTGGTGTGCTAATCTGCCCTGTTTACACAACATGTTGTTGCCCGGTAGTCACCACGTGGAGGTTCTCAGTCTTGACCACCAAAATGTTTAATGTTTAGCAAAGTCTGTAATAAATATTCAAATGCAAAAAGATTGTTTCTTTGATAGATTATAAATAATGTATAATAATTTTAACATTTCAATAAAAATGCAAACTGGATGTCAGTGTCAGCTTTTCATTTATGTGCTCTCAGCCGTTGGAAAAGGAGTAATGAGACCAGCTTTCAGACAAGCATGCAAGTGAGCTCGCATCTGTAATATATTAAATTGAGGTATATTTGGATCCAATGTGTAAACAAGATTTGTTGCAAAAGCGATTGCAAATACACCACAATCCGAGCCATTTGACTGCTGCTGTATTGGTACAACATTAATTTTTGGAAAATCCTCTCCAACTAGATTTTCTACTTGTTGTTGAAGATCATCAAGGATAACATCATAGAAAAGGCTATCATACAAATTTACAACACCTTTTTCACAACCAATCGAACTAGCACACACCCAATGATTTCCTCCAGTGTGCAATATCTGTACGAAATCCCCACAAACTTGGTCAAAATTAGAGAATGGACCCAGGCTGGTTCGCTGAAATCCTTGAATGTCGGGATTAATTTTCTTCAAAAGGACATGAGCTTGTTGTATTACAGTATTTTCTAACCACCCAGTAGGTGATTCTATAACATCAAAGTCATGATTGGTGAGTGATGCAAGTATACTATATTTATCAACTTGCTCAGCTTCATTAGTACCAAGGTTGACAATTTCAGACCCATTGTCAACAGAACTCTCAGGAGATGAAAATAGTTGAGGTTTGGTATACTTTGTTGCACAGATATTGTCCAATTTGCATTGATTACATGTCCACGAAGATTTATGGTTGTTTGGGTATCGCTTATACGACATGCATTGCAAATGAAAGAACTTCCCACTTGAGCAACTGTTATTATGACATTTCAGTAACTTGTCCCCAGAATTAACCTTTTTCTTGCACAAGCAGATAGTTTCGATAGAAGAAGCTTCTTCGAAGAAACTTGCACTTACATCATTCTTTTTGATCCCATTCTTTTTTACCTCTTTCTTACCACGGCCAAACTTTGGTAGCTTCCTGCAATGTGGACATAGCCATGTCTTAGACACACTTTGTAAGCAGAGGCAAGCAAGGTGGAATCTGGCAATGGGACAATCTGGATTTGAGCATGTTGCTGTTGGTTCATCACAGGTCTTCCTGCAGTAACAGTCGCCGCCATTTGGGTCTGGACCAAGCTCTTCCTTCAAATCCATCTTTCTTGTGTACCACCTCCCAAGCATTTCTGGCAATATACAAGTTCTCCAAAACAATGAAAGCTTTGCCACCTGGGATGCCATATGTTCAGAATCAGGAAAAATTCTCTCTTGGACTAACTTTGAACTGTTGCTCGAGATTGCAAAAACAACAAAATCACAGTAAGCCCTTTTGGTTATGTGCAGCTGCTGTTGGGTTTGATAATAATAGGCATGATCTCTCTTCAAGGAAAACTTTTGACCATCTAATTGAAGACAGGCTGATTTCTTCTGACAATAGTTCTTAAAGTCAGTTCCTTCAATGCAGTATGGGCACTTAACTTCCCCACAACTATATCCACAACAATCACATTCGCATAAAAAATCAGAGGTGGCATGAAGAAAGGGATGTTCTGGATCAATAAATGTTCCACATTTTGTTACTTTAAAATTAAGGTGATTCTGTTTCATGTAACTAGCATATGCTTCTATTGCAGTTTTTTCATGCTTACAACCATGGATTGTTGCTGCTGTGTTGAAACGAAACAGATATGGGTAACAAATCGACTTGATTAGAGACTGTGATGGCTGTGATGGATCTGTATGAGAGGCAGCACGAGCATTTGAGGCACCAATTCTACCAGTACGGTGTCGATAAAAGGCGTTGCTTTTTGATTGCTCCACAGTTTCTCTCTCAATTAAGGCAATGTCTTCGGGACTGATACTAAGTTCAACTTTGTAGCATTCTTTTAAAAGATCAATGTAGTTAAGCTGCAGGAATTTGGGATCAAACAAGTCTGCATAAGTGCTGATGTGCCTTGTTTTGGTTATAAATAAATCAGCATAAGGCTTCTCGAAACTCAGACAAACAGGCTTAATTTTACACTCACTGAGCGATTTGTAAAATGCATCAAGTTCCTTTGCAGATGGTTTACTGAGAGGGGCCTTTGGCTTGTGTGCCTTTGTAGAAACACTGCTAGATTCCAAAGTTACTTTCAAAGTATCAGTAGTTGTACATGCAGCAGGATCCAACGAATTGACAGTCTTGTCGAGGTCACACTTCATTTTCTTTGCCGAGGTGAAATTTATGTCCTTTACTCTTAGATAATCGAAATTTTTCACAGCTGTTGGCAAAATCCAGGAGCATTTAACTTGGGTACATGTGAGCTTTTCGTTTAATCTTGTCGAGACTTCTAAGTAGAAAAGAATGCTAGCAATATGCGAACAGCATTCTCCTAAACCCGCCATACATCCATGACAATGCGCAGATAGAATCGTTCCATCATTTGTTGTAATTATCCACAGCTGAACAGGCGGATCATTCATTCGCTGTGAGTGTCGAACTTTGCCAACTACCACGTATTTATCAGAAAACATCTGACCTAAAATACTTGTTATAAAACCGGATACCATTTGGTTGTTTGCATGTAAGCTTCTAAAATTTTTGAATTGATCTTTCGTGTAAAAGCTCGTTTCCAAAACAAGATACGATACAAGATCGGCTGCTTCTACAGGAGGAAGGCATTCGGTACTCAACTTTTCCTCTGGAATAAATTGAGGATCCATTCCAATAACCGATATTTTCTCAATATAACGCTTCCTAACAAGACTTTCGAGAGATTTTGCATATTCAGACAAAGGAATCTCATGAATAATTACTTTTTCTGACTCGCTGTTTACGTTTAGTTCAGCATCGATGGCCGCCATGTTGGGACTTTACTCCACCAACATGGCGGCGTATAAATTAATGTGTGCCGTGACGTCATGTGAAAACACACTATAGGATAGTCAATACTAATTACACATAATTGATACAGTGCGTGAATATTGCGGAATTAGCATTATAGAGGGTTCAGAAATTCTGACCCTTCTGTCTATTCGAAGATACCAATACTAAATTTAATAATTTGGTCACACTGGTTTACAAAGAGTCAGCAATTCTGAACCCTTTAACTTTTAAGATAACGTTTTACCTTTTTTAGCAAAATATTGCGGAAGTAGCTTTATAAAAGGTTGAGAAATTATGAACCCAACTACCTACCCGAGAAAAACAATCGTAAATTTGATAATTTTGGCACACTGGTATACAAAGATTCAGAAATTCTGAACCCTCTATGATAACCTTTTTACGTTTTTAGCGAAATATTGCAGAATGAGCTTTATAGAAGGTTCAGAAATTCTGACCCTTCTATGTTACCAAAGATACCAATTCTAAATTTAATAATTTGGACGCGCTGGTTTACAAAGGCTCAGAAATTCTGAACCCTACATGATAACCTTTTTACGTTTTTAGCGAAATATTGCGAAATGAGCTTTATAGAGCGTTCAGAAATTCTGACCCTTCTATCTTACCAAAGATACCAATTCTAAATTTAATAATTTGGACACGCTGGTTTACAAAGGGTCAGAAATTCTGAACCCTCTATGATAACCTTTTTACGTTTTTAGCAAAATATTGCGGACTGAGCTTTATAGAAGGTTCAGAAATTCTGACCCTTCTATCTTACCGAAGATACCAATTATAAATTTAATAATGTGGACACACTGGTTTACAAAGAGTCAGAAATTCTGAACTCTCTATGATAACCTTTTTACGTTTTTAGCGAAATATTGCAGAATGAGCTTTATAGAAGGTTCAGAAATTCTGACCCTTCTATTTTACCGAAGATACCAATTCTAAATTTGATAATTTTGACACACTGGTTTACAAAGGGTCAGAAATTCTGAACCCTCTATGATAACCTTTTTACGTTTTTAGCAAAATATTGCGGACTGAGCTTTATAGAAGATTCAGAAATTCTGACCCTTCTATCTTACCAAAGATACCAATTCTAAATTTAATAATTTGGACACACTGGTTTACAAAGAGTCAGAAATTCTGAACCTTCTATGATAACGTTTTACGCTTTTAGCTAAATATTGCGGAATTAGTATAATATAGGGTTCAGAAATTCTGACCCTTCTATATACCCAAGAAAAGCAATCGTAAATTTGATAATTTGGACACACTGGTTTACAAAAGGTCGGAAATTCTGAGTGAACCCTCTATGATAACGATTTGCGTTTTAGCAAAATATTGCGGAATTAGTATTATAGACGGTTCGAAGTTCTGACCCGAGAAAAACAATCGTAAATTCGATAATTTGGCAGTTGGTGTTTTTAGGTAGTCAGATATTGTTGAATATTTTAAAATTATAGAAGGCTCAGTTAATTTGACTTTTTTCTTTACGAAGGCTTTAATATTTTATTATATTGTATATAGTTTACTGGTGTAGTATTTTAATGGTACAATATTTAAAGTGTATATGACAACTAAGCATGTGTAATTTATGTAATAATGAATCATTTAATGTGCAATTTTTCAATAAAATTTCATGTTTTTTTGGAAAATGGTATTTTTGTCTGATATCTCTGCACATATAGCCTTTTTTAGCGAAATTTGCGGACCCTCCGCAATTTCACGTTTTTTCCCTAGATTTTGCTGCAAAAAAATAGTTTGGAATATCCCGATTTAGTTTGGAACGCGTTTAAATCAGTAGTACTTTAATTTACTTAAGTATATTTTTCTAATACTTTTCTCTTACTTGAGTAAAATTTTCAAGTAATAGTTTTACGTTTACTTAAGTAAATTTTTCGGGAAACATTTTTACTTTTACTTAAGTAAAATTTTCAGACAATACTTTTACTTCTACCCAAAATACAAACTGTGAAGGGAGAAATTGGATTTTTTTCGAAGTATTGAAAGCTCTAGAACTTCCAGTCTCGCATTCTTCGCTCGGGTCTTTCCCAGTGGCGGATCTAGCGTAGGTCAAAATAAATTACTACAGCTCATTCTTGGATATATTTACATTTTAAAACACCTTCAAAGCAATTTCATTGGAAAGATTTTATTCTTTGGAAGTTCATAGCCAATGACATTGTTATAAAGTTATTTTGAATTTAAAATTGAGCTGCTATAATTTATTTTGACCTACGCTGGATCCGCCACTGGACTCTTTCGTTTACTTTTCGCAATTTAATCGAATCACACTGATCTGATAATACCAAAGGAAGGTACTAGCATTTCGTACTACTATATATATTTCAAAGGTTAAGTATTAACGCACGTGTTTTTGCTTGAAACGTGAATGTTTTGTGAGTGTACGTTTTACCAGTGACGAAGTCAGCCCGAAATGTTGTCATGCAGATGCAAAATTTTCAGTGTTTATAAACCGTATAATAATAATGATCTAAATTTGCATAGCATGACCACATTTTCGGGCTGGCTTCGATTGCGTTTTACTTGTAGGGTCATAAAAAACTTTTCAACATACAAGTCTTCCTAAGTGTCACGACTTGAACAAATAAACAAGGGGATTAGCTGGATGTGCTTTTTGACATTTAATTATGCCATGTATTGTAAAAAACTATCTCAGTTTTGTCAGGGGATGCAGGTGGTGTGCCACCCCTCCCACCCCACCCCTCCATCTGAACTACAAGAAGGTGAGGCTGAGGCTTTGAAGGTCAATTTTTTCTTGGGTGCCGAATGTTTATGGGCAGCCTTATTCATTGTTGTAGATTAGTTGAAAATGATACAGCTTGCTTTGACAACATTCGGCGCACTAAATATACGGAACCGAGCTGCTAGAATAACAAGCACAAATGATCATCAATGACGCTTTTATAAATGAATTCACATTGCTAATGCTCACACAGGATTTAGTGTTTACATATTATTATTAGAAATACATTGCATGCAATGATCCCTCGCATTTCTAAGTCAAAAAGCTTGGTAGTACCGTTATAACACATTCTAATATAACATAAATATAATCCTGCGTAATAATTAAATTAGCACAAAATGTACTTAATTAAGTACAGAAACCTTAATCGTTTTGTCGTTGTTTTAAAATGATGAAAGTGAATGTACCTACACGATTGGAGTATTGTTACAGACATTATATTGAGCTCAGTAGAATACAAAAATGTTGTAACCATAGCAACACGGAATTTTTATTTTTGGCAAAACTGCAAAAACAATCACAGACATCCCAGCAAATAGAGTAAGTTGCGCACGTTACGTCACTATATTAATATCCTAAGGCTGGCAACTCTTCCACCACATATACTGACACACGTTTAGGACTTTTGCTTTAAACCACAGTAAATAAAATAAGATGGTTTGGCTAGTGGGACCATAGATAGTGGAAGAGAAGGATAGGAAACTGGAGCCTGGGGGCGAGAAATGTTATTGTCATGAAAATTAACTGGTCACGTGATCTTAAGCCGACACAAAGTGTTGAAAGATCTTAAACATAATATGGTATCAAGTTACGATTTTGTCTTCTTCGATTCGCTGCATTTTTCAACGTATTTTTGTCGTCTTGAGTGAAATCTTTTAAATCTCAAAGATGGATTGTGAAGGGGAAAGCCCGAGCAATGAAAGAGATGCTATGGAATCGGTAGTTAATTCGTTAATTGAAGACAGCGACCAGAACATTGACTTGGACAGGGTTGGCAAATGTTCTTATATTAGTTGTTCTTATATGTTCTTATATTATATAAGAAAAATTTTTGTGGAGGCAAAAATGTTCTTATATTTTCTTATATTCTTTCATTAATTATTTTACTTCAAGGTTGTAAATCTCCACTATTTGTGAATCATCTTTGAAATAAGATATACAAATAATAGTTGTGTAAATACTGCAGTAATAACTATTTTTATGACTTTGAAAACCCATTGTACCTAATGGAGTAATGCAACCAGCTTGTAGGTTTTTGATTTTGGATGGCAAGGTTTTTGAAAATGTTCTTATATTACAAAAAAATGTTCTTATATTAATATAAGAAATAAGAAAATTACATTTTTGAAAAAATGTTCTTATATCCAACCCTGGACTTGGAAGAGTGTGTCAACGAAGGAGTCGAAGAGTGCAATCTCACTAAAAGCTATCCATGTGGACTTTGTTCGAAAATTTGTAAATCCAAAGGTGGTCTCGCCTTACATTCGAGAGAAAAGCATGGCGAAAAAACGGCCGTTACAAAGACGGTTTCGCCTTTGACTTCGGAGGTCGTTAATGAAATCACAGATAAAGCAGCAAAGTCCGCCATTGAATCCAAATTGTATGGCGAATCAATGTCTACATTGTTGGCCGAAGCTGACCCAAAGCCGTCTGAAGATCTTGTCAAACATTTGGCAACTTTGTACGACCAATACTGTGAAAAGTTAGACAGAGATAAACTCTTAAAAAACTTTTACAAGCTTATGCCTGTAAGTGGGAAGATGTTTGTAACCAAGTCGAAAAATATGACTGTTCCTGCGTAGAATCTAATTCAAATCCCCGACTTACTAGTTGGGTTCTACAAGCGTGGAAACATCAAAGAAAAGTTTCCTGACATAAAGCCGATAGAGAAATCGGAGTTTGGTCCATTGTCCTACATTGCTGGGTACGTCATTTCGAAAATGTATCGAAAAAGTAAAATTTGTGCCAGGAAAGATACTCCAGAGCAAGTGGAACTTCAGTCCCTACTGTTGAGCATGAAGTCATTGCAAGACAATGAATACATAGACTCTCTTTCTCGGGGAAAGCTATGGAATCCTTGCGAGAATTTGTTAGCAATCACTGCTGAATGTGAAAAGGTTTTCAGGCAACATAGTGCTGGTTTGGTACGTGAAACACCACTACAACAGGTCAGAGCGGATATTTTACAGAAGCCTAGGGTAAAATCAGCATGGGATGCCATCCTCTTTGATGCTAGTTTGGCTAAAACCAAGACATCTGTTACTGATGTATGCTTGGAGAATATTATTATGCTGTACGTTCGGGTACGATCATTCTCTTACTCAAAAGATGTGGTAACAAAAATTGCTATTAAAGAAAAGGTGAAGTTCCATAAGAAGGCCTTGCGAAACACACTAAAGAAACAGGCTGAGTCAGCTGCTCATGATAAAAGTTAGTAAGCTGCGAATCGGTTGTGCCAGTGAGAACTCTGTTATTTCATTGCTATTAATTTAGAATATTATATTTGGAAATCATTATGGGACATAAAATACCACCACTTTAGGACTGTTTTATATGAATATATATATTTCTAGAAATGTGCAACAATATGTTATAACCCCCTAAAATATTAGAATATATACAATAAATCTTTTACAATAATACCAGTGATATTCTCAATTAAAATGGTATGAAAGCCAATAGAAGAGCTATGCAGCATGAGGCTATTTAGGATTGTATTTATTATGCCATATTTGATGTTTTGACTGAATGATATGCCAAGCTCTCATTTTGGCATTTAGTACAAGGCAATGCTCAGTGATGAAAACAATGGCTTAACATATAATACAGTACCTCCATGACCTCTTTTGCTGGATATGTTGTTATAAAATTGAAATGCCTTTTTTCTTACAATTAAAAATAACTTATACTGTTTGATATAGTCCCTTATAATATAGCATTTGTGAATTGTGAACGCTGATTGGTTAAGAGCCGTGTTTACATAACTCAATGTAAACACGGAAAATTTCCCATCACTTGTAGAAATTTTTCATATCCTTTGAGCTTTTGACATTGCTATATTGTAAAAAAATATAAAACATTTTTCAGTGTTGACATAGAGTTATATCAGCACTCGTGGAAATTGGAAAAACTCGAAACTGTGTGAAAACAATTCCACACAATTTCTCGTTTTTCTAATTTCCACTCGTGATGATATAACTGTATATCAACACGGAAAAATGTTTTATATTCCTTAAATAATCTACACAACAATGAGTAAAGAATTTTTAAACATGACAACTTTTATAATTCATACACTGGCAATCTACAAGAAACTTAAGTGCCTAAATCAAGGTATAAGAATATTTGCACTTTCCTTTGTTATTGAAAATTTCATCCTGTTAGATTTATGAGGTGTTAAAGTTACAAGATATGAAGTTACATTATGGCAGATGGACAATTGCAAATCTGTTTTCCTTTGTTTTACTGAAACAAAATTCCAAACATGAAAATTTTGTTTTGCAAAGATATAGTATTAGAACAATATTAATTTTCAAAATATTTATATAAACTAACAAACCTTGATACAGGCACTTAAAAATATGTTAAGAAATTAACCAGAATGCCAGTTCAGTACAACCAGCACCACAGTTGTAAATAGCAATTGTAATTAATTTTTGTGAAATAAATTTATGAGTATCACCATTGTATGTCTACATTATTTTTTCTTTTTCTTTTTTGGTAAAGGCTCATCCCTAATGGTAGGCCAACGTGACTCTCCTTCCTTTCGTCGTGCTCCAACATTCCCTTTAGATACAAGACCAGCATTTCTTTGCACCTGGAGTGTACGGTCATTGTACCCAACCTGCACTGCATCAGGGTTGTCTGATCTTCTCCCACGCTGTCGTTGATGCCCAAAGTATTCCTCAAGGCAGTCTTGCATGAACCGTTCAGTTAGAACATAATTGACTCCATTCTGTAACAGAAACTTAGTGCATTCAATAAGAGTATGCACTGATATTTGTAACCCTTCGAATGTTTGGAGTGAAATAAACATTCGCCCCATCTAGTCCTTTGTTAATTCTTCAGCTTTAGAGTCGATCTCTTCTTTCCAATCCAAGAAATATTTGAGAAATACATTAATTAACCAAACAAAGCGTGGATCATCACATTTCTCATGAGGGGCCAAAAGTTGATTCTGCTTTCTTTCATGCTCATGAATGGATCGAACATTGCAGCAATCGAAGAAGTCATTCATGAGCTGACAGAAATTAGCTGTTTCTGAGACTTCATCCATTGGCATACTTCTTCGGAGTGCTTCAGCCATAGATTTGGAAACAACCTGCACTGCCAAGTTAACCCTCGTTTTAGCATAAGATGTTAAGTGAATATGCTCTATGGTTAACTTTGGCAGCTGATGGAGGCCCAAATCTAGATCAGCAAAGTAACATCTAGAAATGTGCTCCCACAACAAATTCTTTCCATTCTTCAAAAGGAATCTAGTTCCACCAGAACCAGAGCTGTGGAGATTACCTTAAGAAGTGAGGATAAAAAACCCCATTACCAGCAGACAATTTAATAAAATATAAGAAAAAACATACTCTGAAAAACAACATGTTGTAAACTCAAGATTCGAGCTTTTAAAAACAAGACAACAATTTTGCGGTGATATTTCAACTCTATTTTAAAGCCATTGTCAAACCAGAATAAGGTGTTGAAATGCATGCCTTACATTTCTGGTTTGACAAAGATTTTGAAATAGAGTCGAAATATCACCGCAAAATTGTTGTCTTGTTTTTAAAAGCTCGAATCTTGAGTTTACAAGATGCTGTTTTTCGGAGTATGTTTTTTCTTATAAGTGAGGATAAATATACATGTTATGACAACATTTACACAGATCAGCTTAGCCAACTGAATACAGTATATTTATAATCAGTTTTATTGTTGCTTACTAGTATGTTCATCAATTTTGGCATTTTCAAGATTTTTTCACTTATTTTTCAATGTTCAAACAATAAAAATGTGAATTTAGCATTTGATAGAGTGAAAGTTTTTGTCGTCATTCATGAACAAATTGGATCATTATTTCTGAATAAACAACTCAAGTTCGAAGTATTTCCTTGATTACCCGCTACACACTCTGTCTATGGATCATTATTTTTACAACACTTGGGCCACAATCATGGGCTGCGGAAGATCGATAATTACGGGGGGGGGCACGTATTCATATATTCGTGTTTTGCATCATTATTTTCTTTTGAAATCAATTGTTTTTACAGTCTGTGACCATGAATATATGAATATGTGTCCCCAAATTATCAATCGTCCACAGCCCATGGCCACAATTTCTAATGGGTACATGTATGTTCTACAGGTAATGGTATATCTATTAACAACATATGCAAAGATATATATTTATAACTTTTTAACCCATTGTGTTGTTTTTGATAGTCAACAGTTTCTGTAATGGGTTAAAAAGGTACATTAGCATAATTGACCACCAATGGCTAATTTACTTATTAAGCTTTGTGGAAACACCACGTAAATTTATTATTGCAGAGCTTTCGATCCGAGCTTACGGATCGAAAGCTCTGCAATAATAAATTTACGTAGTGTTTCCACAAAGCTTAATAAGTATATTGTATTGACCATGCAAACGTACAAGAAACTTAATGGCTAATTTGTTCCCGAAATAATGCAGTACTTAATACATCATACCTCTTCTTGTTGTTTTAACCAAGTGTGGTACATCTGCAAAGAACCAAATGTTTCTCTGAGGTGCAAACAAGTTGATAGTCTTGTAGCAAAGACCCACATTTTCATCTTCACCAGAGATATGCTTGTGCAATCGAAAAAATTTTCGGTTTGCAGACATTCCATCACTTGTTGCAGCCACAATATGGAGTGAGCAATTCAGTTCCAAAATGGCTACTGCTCGCCAAAAAGTTGGAGCCAGCTGGTAGGACACCACTGTTTGTGTTAGAAAATACACAAGCATAAACTTGAGAGTTGTTTGCACTCCTCTAACCATGAATGCCAGTACATGAGTTGCCACTTCTAGCTCATCAAATGTTGAAAAGTCCAAATCAGGATCACCAAGAGAGGTGAACCCAATCAGTTTTCCTGAGTGTTTGTCAAAGACAAGCTTTCCTTTTATCTTCATCTCATCAAACACCAAAACAACATATCTAGCAGGACCCTCATAATCCTTTGTGACTGATTTCAATAGTTCAATGTTTTCCGATACAAAACCCACACCTGGTTTAAAGTGATTATGATAGTCACGCAATGTTCTTTCATGTGGAAGGTAAAGGATCCCATCTGGATTCTTTTCACTCTTTCTGAGCTCATTGTAGACAGATGAGGACTTTGCATGTATAGAGAGGCAAAACTCAATAAAGTGTGGATGCCACCTATGACCATGCTTATTGGTCCTCATTGCCTTTTGTTGTTGCTCAAAGACAAGCTTCATGTGTGGGGTTATTTGCAGGTTAGTTTGGTCAAGGATGGCAAGGAAAGAATTGCTGGCATCATCATCAAGGGTCACACCATGAGAAATAATTTCATTCTCCATTCTCTTCAGTCGATCTTCTAGCTGCATACATTTTAATTGTGACTCTTTTAGTTGAACTCGCTCTTCTCGGGTGGTTGCTTGTAACTTAGCAGAAGAACATGCGGTCAAGGGTGCTTTGGCTTTTGCAGGAAGGGCAGGTTTGGGTTGTGACTTCTTGTCTTCTAGTTTACAGCATGCCTTACATTTCTCAGTTCTCTGTTCAACTAACACCTCACACTTCATTGATCTTCTTGTTTGGCTGTAGTTCACCGGTGATGATTGTTGCTTCGTAGCAACTAATGGTGTGACATGCAAGAATGTCTCACTGGCTCTGGGCTCATTGTCAAGAACAGACACTCCACAACAAATATGAAGTGCACACAACCGATTGTGAAAATCCTTGAATTTACTGAATAGTTGGGATTTGTTCTCAGGAAATAGCGCAGAACTAATTGGCACTGTAGCTCCATAGACAGCAACAGTTAACTCCAAAGATTCGTCGATTTGAAGGTGGTATTTTGGGATGAGGAACCCTGGTTCGCGCATTTCAACAATAATAACACTGTCTGTCACGTCAGTAGTCCAATCACGCAAATACGGATAATCGCGCTTGAAATACTGTTTTAAATCATCAAAAGTTGGGATTTGAGACACGCCAGAAGACGTCGATGGCTCGTCATGGCGAACAATGGTCCTTCTTTGTTTGCAGCGTCGAAGCACCAGGCAACGCATCCAATTGTTTGACTGGCAAATTCAGCGTCGGAATTGCTCCTGTTTGTAACCTCTTTCTTACTTTTTTGTTACCATCCTTGTCCGTAAACGGAAAGGAATCGACATACTTTGCTTCAAAGTGATGTTCACAAAGAAAAATATTGTTTTTTGCAAACCGTTCTTTGAGTTCACTGGTCTCTTGTCGCGTTCGAAGAATGGCAGTTTTCCAAGCGTTGCGTGCCTCAGTTTTGATTCGCGATGTATGTTCGGAGTCCGTTGACTTTACATTTGGAATTTTAAACAAACTCAAGCCTTCGTATCGCCGGCTATGAGGACAATTGTAGAAAGCGCAGTTTTCTGGCATAACTCATTTATTCACAAAGAGTTTGACGCGAATATTAAGTATAAATATGAATATGTATTGCTTTATTACGTCAAGAGAACAATACAGTATTCATGCATAACATGCATACAATACTTCTTTGTGTCGGCTTAAGATCACGTGACGTCCCTAACCGGAAGTATCAACATATTAGCCCGCGCGTAGGGATTAGTTAAGGAGTTTCCTATCCTTCTCTTCAACTATCTATGGTGGGACACATCCCCAAATATGTTAATTGTTCTCAGTTAATTGCATCACGTGATCTTTTTAGTGCATAGGGTACGAAAATACAATTAGGCCGTCGTCTAATGGCCAAAAAGTGTTAGTTTCGTAGCGCACATCGCTAAACTAAAAAAAATATACGCGTTTCTATAGATTAACACCTTCAGTAACATATAACTTACCCGTGTGGATGGTTAGGTGCATGGGTGGGAGGTCTGCAGATTGTACGCCAGACACTTACCATTACTTGGATTCAGGTCAAGCTTCCAAGTATTGACCTGACCACCCATTTACACCTATCACACCGAATTACTCGGTGGAGAGCGAGACAGAGTAATTAAAAACAGAGATCAACAAGACAAGAAAACAACAACAACGAAAAAAAAAATTGTAGATATATATATAATATATCTAGCTAGCAGTCCAACCTGCTTGCCCAGCTGCAGCTTACACAATGATGTCGCGCTGCTATGCATGACACCTTTATCACCTAGGCTCGCCCCAAGCTCTGCGCGCTATGTTACTTTGTTGTTAACCTTGCTTATTGCATAACCTCATTTAAAATACGTTGAATTCAAATCCGAAAAGTTCCCACGGTTTACTCCTGCAGTTTTTTCGTAATTTGAGATCAAAATCGTAAAATTTACGCGATTTCGCAATACAATTTTTGAAAACACATCAGCCACAAGTCGCAATCGGATGACAGCCTTCTCCGAACGTTTAACATTGTTCAAGAAAATTACACTTCCGGCACATTTTGAGATATGGGCAGTTATAAAGAAATAAACATTAAACATCAGCGTATATTGGCAAAGAGGTATAATTGCTGTATTAAAGCAAGTATAATCCTGGTAATGTTTTGTTTTAAGTTGGACAAGAAACGTTTACACTGCACCTCCATTCTGTAATATTATTTACAGTATATGCGCTTTTAATACTATTTTAAAACCATATGAAAGTGAAACATCAATGTATAAAGGTAAATCAATAAACTTTTTTAAAATCAACTGTCTTATTTTCAGTACTCAAGTATTTTAATACACCAAGGGCTGGTTGTTCAAAAGTAGACTAGCTTAACCCTGGGTTAAGGTCAGATTCAACAGAAATTTCCCAGCAGCTTGTTGGGAAGATTAGAAATATTTCTTCAGAAATCTTGTCTGGATCAATAGTAGTTTTGGTTTCTGCAGTTTTGAAAGAAAGCGACATGTACAAATACAGAAACTAAAACAGTGGGTTAAGCTTTAACCCAGGATTAGCAGTAACCCAGCTTTGAGCAACTGGCCCCAGGGGCTGGTTGTTCAAAAGCCAGTTAGCTTAACCCTGGGTTAACCTAATTTAGAAGACTTAACGAAGATTTGAAGTTAAACTAGATTTAGAAATATCCTTCAGAAATCTTCTGAATGACTGGATCAACAAGAGTTTTCTTGTATGGAGACAAAATGTATGGAGGCAAACAGTGAAAGAGAGAAAACTCAAATTTTAACCCAGGATTAGTGTTAACCTAGCTGTGAACAACTGGCCCCAGAATGCAATTAATCTAATCCTACTAATAGTCATCATCATCCACATCACATTCCTCAAGCTCAAACTTGTTTTCCAAAAACTGTGCTAAGTTCAGCAGCTAATATGTCACTGTTTTCACAACTGTTTCACCGAAACAATTCAGTGCATTTTAGGTCAGATTTGTAACAGGAACATCTTCTTGTTTTGCAGCCTTTTTGACGTTTACAGTGAACACATTCAAGGATGCTTTCTGGTGCAGGTTCTTGTGTTCCCCATACAATTTGCAATTGATTATCTTCCAGTTTCCAACCATATCCCCTGGTGAGAATGATGCCAAAATTGGGGTGGTTGCATGCTTGTGAATATAGGATTCAAAATTAGCTCGGAGGATGTGTTGATGGAGGCTGTCAAAATTGGGTGGGAGTGAATCTGCAGTGCACTTACCAAGTTTAAACATTGTATAGCGTGCATAACTAATTGACTTTATCTTGCCCGTAAAGACAGCAAACATATTGCTCCAAGAGTGTAGCAATGTCATCAGGCAAGTTTTGGTCTTCTCCGAGAGTAGCAAATACCTCAGCAAAGTTTTCACTTTTTCTTGCTAATTTGAATGCACGCACTTTACCTCTTACAAAGAAAGACCTTGTCGAGTCGCAGCCTAGAACAAGAAAATATCTGCAAGCATGCAACTACCCCAATTTTTTGGCATCACCCTCACCAGTGGGACATGGTTGGAAACTGGAAGATAATCAATTGCAAATTGTATGGGGAACACAAGAACCTGCACCAGGGAGCATCCTTGAATGTGTTCACTGTAAATGCCAAAAAGGCTACAAAACAAGAAGATGCTCCTGCTACAAATCTGACCTAAAATGCACTGAATTGTGTCAGTGCAACAGTTGTGAAAACAGTGGCATATTAGCTGATGAACTAGTTGAACTCAAAGCACAGTTTTTGGAAAACGAGTTTGAGCTTGAGGAATGTGATGTGGATCATGATGACTATTAATAGGATTAGATTAATAGCATTCTGGGGCCAGTTGTTCACAGCTAGGTTAACACTAATCCTGGGTTAAAATTTGGGTTTTCTCTGTTTCACTGTTTGCCTCCATACATTTTGTCTCCATACAAGAAAACCATTAATTTATAAACAATTTGTGGAAACGCCATGTTAATTTTAATTGATTTTATTATGAATCTAAATGTGCCGAAAGCTCAGATTCATAATAAAATCAATTAAAATTAACATGGTGTTTCCACAAATTGTTTATAAATTAATATAAAATTCACCATGCAAAGTCTAAAATTGCATATAAGAAAACCCTTGTTGATCCAGTCATCCAGAAGATTTCTATTTGGATATTTCTAAATCTAGGTTAACTTCAAATCTTCGTTAAGTCTTCTAAATTAGGTTAACCCAGGGTTAAGCTAACTGGCTTTTGACACCCGATCCGAACGTTGTTTCCCAGTAAAATTATTGTCTCCAATAAATTATTGGGATTGTTAAGGTTAGGGTCAGGGTTTGGGTCAGGGTTCATTTTATATGCATGAAATGACAATGCCAGTAACTACTGGAATTATCAAACGTTGTAACCAGTAATTTTATTTGAATACAACGTTTGGATCGGTTGCTTTTGAACAACCAGCCCCTGGTGTATTAAAATACTTGAGTACTGAAAATGAAACAGTTGATTAAATAGAGTTTATTGATTTACCTTTATACATTGATGTTTCACTTTCATATGGTTTTAAAATAGTATTAAAAGCGCATAAACTGTAAATAATATTACAGAATGGAGGTTCAGTGTAAACGTTTCTTGTCCAACTTAAAACAAAAAATTACCAGGATTATACTTGCTTTAATACAGCAATTATACCTCTTTGCCAATATACGCTGATGTTTTTAAAATGTTTATTTCTTTATAATTGCCCATATCTCAAAATGTGCCGGAAGTGTAATTTTCTTGAACGATGTTAGGCGTTCGGACAGAATCCTGTCCTCCGATTGCGACTTGTGGCTGATGTGTTTTCAAAAATTGTATTGCGAAATCGCGTAAATTTTACGATTTTGATCTCAAATTACAAAAAAACTGCAGGAGTAAAGCGTGGGAACTTTTCGGATTTGAATTCAGCGTATTTTAATCTATAGAAACGCGTATTTTTTTTTAGTTTAGCGAGGTGTGCTACGAAAATCGATTGCTAGAGCCTTTTTGGCCATTAGACGACGGCCTATAATGAAGATCAAGTGATTTGTGATCAATGTAGAAGTTACAAAAGAATATTTTGATACAACAAAATCGAAAGCAACGCTCTTCTAGTGCCCCTGCTAAATCTAAAGCTCCATTGGCTGCCGGTAGTTCAGAAAAGTTTGGAGCAGCAGTGGTAGCTAAGAGTTTGGAGTGCAAACAATTGGAAGATAGAGTGAAAAACCTGCAAGATAAAATATAGAAGAGCGCTGTGAGTGCGAGTGAGCCTCTTGAAAAGGATCTGATGATGAGATGATCATCATGAGTGGACCGAATCTTGATTCAACCCCCTCACATGAAGTTTTTTTGGGAACAGCAAATTCACTTTAAATAAAGTCATAAAGTCAAAGTCATAAACAGAGAAAATGGGCCGGTATCATCCCAAAATGATACGATTTGCACTGTCAATGCATTGCAAATCTTCTCCTGCATATCGAGAGCTTAGAGACAGCGGAGCTCTAATATTACCCAGTGAGCGTGTTCTTCGAGATTACAAGAACTATTTTTAACCTGGAGCCGGCATCATTAAAGAAAACATCGCAGATTTGAAAGATAAATCTTCAAAATTTACGGGAATCCAAAAGTATGTTGCAGTCATCATGGACGAGATGAAAATTAAGAAAAATCTTGTTTTTGACAAAACCTCTGGTGAACTGATCGGTTTCACTGATCTTGGTAATCATTAACAACCTATGCTAATGTAGATGAAGATACCCCTATTGCATCACATGCACTGGCTTTCTTGGTTAGGGGGTTTGCACCAATTTGAAGCATGTTGTTGCCTATTATTTTACCGGCAATGTGACATCATTACAGTTGCTTCCATTGTTTTGGAAAGTGGTTGAAGTGTTTGAAACAACAGTTAAATTTTGGGTAATAGCAGCTGTTAATGATGACGCTTCCTCTAACCGGAAATTCTTTGCACTCCACTCGCAGCTTGGCGGAACACTAACTGATGGCCTTGTTTACAAGACACCCAACCTCTTCTTCCTGGCCCGGGTGATCTATTTCTTTGCGGATGTGCCCCATTTGGTAAAAACTGTCAGAAACTGCCTCTATAACCTGGGTCAGGATCATGTAGTCGATACATGTTGAACGACAGTCAGTATCTGTTGTTCCGGCACATTGCGAACTTGTTCCACCATGATCAGCAGTACATCGATTACCAAAACTTACACTGGATCATATTCTGTTGACTGGCTGCTCCAAGATAAAGGTACAGTACAAATTCTGTTTTGGTAATAGTGCATGATATGGTCTAGTCAGTAATGGGTCTTACTGTTTTTTATTGTTTCTTGCAATTTGCCCCAGTGGTTTCATTTCTAGTGTTTTAAAGTGGCTGGCACACATGCAGATTGTATGGTTTACATCCTCATGTTTTTGCACAATTATATTTCTATTTGATATCAAAATCACAAGTCTTATACGTTGCAAATAGAAAGAGATAATCAATTGAAAACAAGGCTGTTGGGACAATGTGCAATAAATGATAAGGTCTATTGTTGTTTGTATAAATTGTTTTTAGGGCTTTGGCTTTTAATTTCTTTCGCTTTTTTAACAGGCTGTTGTGTGATAACATTGGCTATTTTTTGTGAGCTAATCAAGTTGACCTTTACAAATATTGTTCATTATGATTATTACCATTGTTGTTGTTTAGGTAAAACTAGTTGTTCAAGTCCTAAGTAAAACTGTTTATACTTATTTGCTTGAGAGTGAAGACCCAAGTGTTGTTGGCACTGCAACATTTTGCCAAATGATCAATGATTTTTTTTATTGTTCCGTGTCAGATCATCGACTCAGCATGAAAGAAAAAGAAATGACCGGATTACGCCCTATGAAAGCCCTGGTGACGAGCCGCTTGTTTGGATCAAGGATACTTTCCTGAAGAACCTGGAAGACTGGCGATCAAGTGTTGCCAAAAGAGCTGATCATCTATACACTGCTACACAAAGGGAAAAGATGTTCCTATCCCGCCAGATCAGTGAAGGCTTCAAGATAACAGGTCATTCCCACATCGAAGCTATTAAGTTTCTCCTGTCTGAAGGGTTCTCATATGTTCTTTCAGAACGCTTTATGCAAGACGTGGTTGAGGACTACTTTGGCCATCAAAGAACAGTGCGAGGCGAGGATAATCCTTCTGCACAGCAATTTGGTACAATGACTTGACCCAGAGGACTTGACCCGTGCTGCTCAGAGCAACATTGCCCCATCAGTGGCAACGAAGTAGGAAGATATGGAAAAAATGAGTGATTCACTGTTAGTGAGGAGCCTCTGAAGAAGGTTAAAAAGAAGTGATTCTTTTATAATTATTTCATTTATGTTGTTTGTACCAGGGAACCCCTACTCTCTCCTAAGTTGTGAGCCAATCACATTTCATATTGAAACATGACCATATTAGCATAAAGATCGAATCTGTTTTGGATCTGCAAAATAGCCTCAACAAAAAAGTTTTTACAGTCTGTTCGAAACTTCTCGAAATCTTGCGAACGTGGATTTTGAGGATCACCAGCTGCTTCCATCTCGTGTAAAGTTGCTGAAATAGCCGTATTGACATAAATCTGTTCCAAAGGCACTTGAAAACTAACAAAGGTAGGATCGATCGCACTTGTCGTCGTTTTCTTGACGTAATCGACGAACATGAAGTCACTTGCAATGGACTTAATCAAACTCTCAACTTTGTTTTTGAGGCCGTGAAGGAGAGGTTGGACACTCTGGAACAAAAGGTTAAAAGAATTAAAGTGCTAGCTTTCTAGTTGGTAACTCAGAAACTCTACGTATGCCAACGTGAATTTATTATTTAAAGACTTGTGGATACAATCGTTCGAATGTGCTGGATCTTCGTTTATGACTAGGGTGAAGTAATGTTTGAGTGCATCAAATTGTTCCAAAATCCTATTTACACAAGCTTGAAGTGATAGCCATCTGGTTTGACCCGGACCCAGCAGCTTCAGTGGTTCTACGTTAAAGAAATTTTGAAATTTCTTGTAGTGGTTGAAAACGTCTCTACATAAATCTTCTAACCTGTTAGGTAGTTCCAAAGCCGCATATGAAGATACTACGTGAAAAAGATGGCAAGAACATTTAACCAATTGCACGAATGGTGGGAACTTCCAATTTTAACAGTTGTGACACCGAATTATTTTGTCCGAGCATAGAATTTGTAGTGTCAGAAGAATAGCCAATTATATATATATATTGTTCATTGAAATATGCAGCTGCGCAAATGTATTTTTCAGAGGCGAAAAAATTCCGTAGGCAGTGCCATCCTCCACCTCTACCATATCCAGTAAATAGTATTTCAACTGAAAAGAATTCCAAATGTGTAGCGAGAACTGCAAGCTATTTAATTCGGTGCTCAGGTCTGTTGTCTCGTCAATAATAACGCTGAACAAATGTTACTGCAGAGTAGTATAAACGGCTTCATGAAGATAATCGAAACCCAAAACTTGTCTTATAATATTCGTTGGTTTTTGTTTTTCCTAATGTCAAGTTTTTAAGGACTTCATCTTTTGGGAAAAGGGATCGTAACAGATCAACTAGATCTTCAGACAGGGATATTGCCAAATCATGTTCAGCAAGGAATGCGGAAAGTTTTATTTAATTCCATCGACTTTACACGATCAACTGTCAAAGATGCACTTTTCTGCCATAGACTGCTCACAGTAGCGGCAAGTGGAAGCTATGCACTGTAGTTTTTAGATGATATATTAGATGAAGTATTATACAAGCTAAGCAATGATTGACACAACGTAATATACATGTATATTTTATAGTTTTTGCTATAAACCTTGGCTTTTAAACTTAAGATACAAAACTTTGATTATGTTTCTACTAGGAAGAGCCATATATGTCTTCATTTTTGCATTTCACAGTGTATTTAGCGCTGGGAGTCGAGAATCGCAAGACTGGGCTTCAGACAAAGCGATGTATTCTGATGACTGGGTAGATCCAGGTGATATGTTATCGACAGATTTGTCATCTTTTTCAACGGTAAGATGAAGGAATAGAAGCTGAAAAGTGATTTTCTTACCTCTGTGAAAGTACTGACGAAGGACTGAGTTCTTGTAATGCGATTTATTTGTCATGATATTTTCAAATGACATATATTTCATACATGAAATGACCCATGCAATAAATTACCCCTATTTACTGTAGATATTGGCTCTCAACATAAGTCATTCAGCTAGAGCTATTGATGGTTTGCAATCAGGCCCATACGATTTACAAAACAAAGGCATGGTCAGGGTAGTAAATTACTGCCAGTTGTCAGACCATGTTCTACCAAATTTGATCAAACCGTTTTGTGACCCCACGCAGACTGCACACAAGATTGCACCAAGTCTGCCTCTTTAATCAGTGTCTGTAAGGGACTAATCATTATTTATATCTCAAGCTGGCACAGGAGAGATAGTACTTTCTCTTGTTTACCCAACTATTTCAGATCTGTAAATTTCCATCACCCAACCCCCTTCCCAAATATAATTTTCGTTGCTCTTTTTAACAACTAAATAATTTCCTTGCATCAATCATGTTGATGTTTAATGAAACTGTTGGGGTTTTATGCATTGCTTTGTTTTCCTATCATAGCCATTGGCATTTTGGTTTAGTTGCTGACTTGCTGTGCGGAAAGTGCAGTGGCCACAAGAGGAATACAGCCAGCTGAAAAACTATGATATTTTGTTTTACTGGTAAAACTGTGTTGTTACTATTTAAAATAAACCAATCATAATTTAAGATAAAAATAAAAGGTATTCGTAATTATAATAAGAACGATAGCCAGCGAAAGTAGATTGTCAATTTCATTTGTTTACATCTAACAGTCAAAGTTTTTAGAATTGAATAATTGAGCATGTCTTTTCAAGACAAAATGGACAAATACTCCTAAAAAGATTGTAAAAAGAAGGGGAAGTTTCAGCATCGCATGCTGCAACTCATGCTAATGTTGTGTACTGTTTGCTTTTGCTTACCATCTCCTTGGAATGTAAGTCATTTGAAAGTTTATCTCAACTAGTAATATAATTCAAAACATTGAGTTTTCAATCAAATTGTATCTTAACCAATAGGAATTTTGTACCATGTATGCGACAGTGAAATACAAAATATCATAATAGTTTTGTGGCCGGCCATATTTCCCTCATGTCTGCCTCAGTTTCACAAAAATATGGCCAGCTCGCTGGCTAGTAATATACAGTACACTGGTATATATCCGAATTACTATTAATTATTAGCAAGGCACATACTATTACATGACATCAATGTTTATGTGTGTATGGGTTTGTAATTTTGCAGTGTACGTACTATCATTCCTATATTTGACTTCTCAGTCATGTACTGTTAAACGCTCAATAAGATACATGCCATCTGTTTCTTGTACACTATTTTTAGCGAGATGGAGGTTGTAGCCCTGACATAAAAAGAACTTGAACCCTATCTAAATGCTGAAAGCACTTAAAATATTTTTTACTAAACTTCAAAAAGTACCCCCAATATCTGTTCACTTGACCTTTTAAATAGATTAATTACATACTCAACTAATTTCTCCTCAGTGCAAACAAAAAGTATAAATAAATAAATAATGAATGGTCTCTAATTACCAACCAGTTTAATTTGTTTGCCTAATCACAATTTTGGTTGGTATTCACCACTGTACATTTTTACCATCTGGAATTATCACATTTCCAACCATTCTTGTCCTCCTTTAAGGATGCCATGATCTTGGATTCTAAACTTGAAAGCATTTGTTCAGTGCTTTCAGGTTTAAGTTTCTGAAAACGTTCTCTGATCATAAAATTTATTTTAATACGAGCTTTCGACTGCCAGTCTGCAGTCTTTGACAGGTAAAGCTTGTGTTAAAATAAATTTTACGATTAGAGAACATTTTCAGAAACTTATTATGAATCCTGGTCGCACATCAAGCATTTTTACTGTTGCTTTCAAGTTTGTTATGTGCAGTACCCTACCTACGCTAACCCTGTCAACCGAAGCTGATTTCCACAGGGGGCGTGTTAGAAGAGAATTACAATAATTATAAAGGAAATTACGGTAATAGTGGCAGTTTGATAGATAGTTATTTACAAATACTAGAAATAATTTATAGTACAAATTAAATAGTTATTTTTAGAAACAGTTGTTATTTACAAAAGGTATAAAGGTATAGTTATTTACAAAACATTTCAGTTTTTCTACTTAGAAAATATGAGCAGATTTTTGAAAGCTTGATAGGGAATTGCTTTCTCTAATTTCATTTGGAATAGAGTTCCGTAGTTTAGCACCGTCGTGCATAAAACTATTTCTCATGCCATTGGTGCGTGGTTGTGGTAAACAAAGACTATTTGAAACATTACGAAGCTTATATTTTGTTATCTCATTCTTGTAAGTGAAGAGGTTTGTGAGAGACTCAGGGCCTAGTTTGTTTAAAGTTTTGTACATCATTTTGCTTTAGCCTTTTCTCATGATATCAAGTGGCTCACAGCCTAAGTAAAGCCATATCATTGCATTGCTCATATTTGATCTAATTCGAGCAGCTCTGTTTTGGAGCTTTTGTAGTCGTTTAAACCAAATACATCCCAAACTTCAGCCTATAATTTTCAGGTGTATTTCGATGGCCACTTTTGTATGGAGGTGTTACTCTTGACATTTTCCATCTATTTATATAGGACTGCGAACTAGTAGGTCTTTTCATCTTAAACCATGTAGGAAAAAAGTTTGGCAAGAAAAACATCACCTTGTATAGGGACGACGGTTTTGCGATTATTAAAAACAGATCAGCACGTTTGGCTGACAAAACCCGAAAAAAGCTCCATAAAGTTTTCGAACAATTTGGCCTAAAAATAACAGCAGAAGCAAATTTACACGTGGTAAACTTCCTAGACACAAAACCCAATGACGGTCCGTTATACATACACAAACACTCGAACCACCCACCTAGCATTTTAAGGTAACTTCCAGCATCTATCGACAAGCGTATTTCTACGCTGTCAACAAGTATTCGACGATGCAGTACAAACATATCAAAACGCACTGGGACATAGCAACTTCAGCCACAAGCTGGAATACATGCCACAAGTTACACAGCAACCACGCAGGAACAGCTGCTAGTTATATCCTTTTGCCCACATGTGCCTTTTAACTGGATTGCCATTATGTTATATTCAAACCAAAGTTGTACTGATGTCACTATAACTTCAAATCTGTTAAAGCCAGCATTAAAGCTACGTGGGGAAACGTCAAAAGAACTATTAAATAAATCCAAACCCTGCTTAATTATCCCAACTCCGTTACTCACATCAATAGTGATATCACTAATCCCGTTAGGATTGCTAACACTTTTAATAATTACTTTGTAAGCATTGGTACTAACCTTGCTTCTACAATTCCCATATACCCAAACAAAATTAACTCAGTTTTTAACAGGGTTTTACGCCCAACTCCTTCCTGTTCTATCCCACTGATAATAATAAAATAACTGCAATAATAAATTATCTTAATCTCAATAAAACACGGCCCTGACTGTCTGGATCATTCTGTAGTAAAACAGACTGCAGAACCACTTGCACCAATTATCTCGTATAGTTTTAATATATCAATAGAATGAGACAGAGAACCATACCAACTTAAAATTGCCAATGTCCTTCCTGTTTTTAAAGCTGATGACAACAGAAAACTCACGACTAACATCCCGTATCAATGCTCCAGTTTATGCTGCGGTGCCACTGTCTCACTCGGTATCACTTTTGTGTCTATCACATATCTCCATTAAAAGTTTTTGCTAAGATAATGTCTATATATCGGTGTCTAAGAACATTTTTCGCCGAAAGGCGTTTGCTGAAGGCCGTATAGTGTAGCGTGAGGCTTTATCCCCATCTACAGTACTGTACATGCTAAAATTGTTTTAACACAAGTAAACTGTTGTCGTCCAGTGATCGTCATATCATCAAAATATTTTTCATGTAATGTCAGCTTATGGTTTATTCTTTTTACCAGAGTTATCAAAAAGACGGGCAGAAACAAGAAATTAAGGATCATAAACATGCAACGACGCCAGTCGAGATTATTAAAAAGGATGTGCTTATGGATGAACGTCTTGAAAAACGTGACCAACAGAAATGCGACTTACCACACTTTAAACAACTAACTCGGGTGATCATAGAGTCATTTCCTACCCCTGGCAAACGTCATACCACCATACAACTGTCAGATGATGATTTAAAAATGCTGCAGGAATTCAAAGATGACACAGAGGGTGAGAAGATATCCGATGTGTTACAGCTAGTTATTGGCATTTTTATACGTATAAGTGACGATGAGAGACTGCACCAGACATTTTTTACTCGTATACTTGCCCGGATCGACTACCACAAGGAAATTTTTGCTGTCGTTTTGATAATCAGTGTCCTGATTTTCACTTTGATAATATTTGAGACGCGTACAGCTATGTCTTGGTATAAACAGTGTTTCTATCTTTTCGGGATTATGTTCATGATAAGCATACCATGGGAATGGTTTAGGTTGTATCAAAAGGAATACGCAGAAAAACAAGCCCACCTGATCAAGTCAAACTCAAATCAGTGTCTAACAAGAAATATGACCATCACTGAACGTGTTTCACTATGGGTAACTGGTTTTTTGAGTTGGAATAGTGATGAATGCATTAAATATCAGGAAGCCATTTTAGTGGATCCAATCTGGGAAGTTTCTCCATCCGTGGTAAGTACACAGGCTTCTATAATATTGTTATGCCGCTGGAGGAAAAAGCGTTTAGTCTACACGGCCAAAAAATCAGAAGCTGTTAAAACAGGATGCAGCTGTCAGGGTCTTGTCTGGGAAAGATTGTTCCTGTTTGTCAACATTGTTTTTTGACATTATTACACTTGATGCGGACTGATTCATACGGTGGCCGACAAGGGCAACACGCACTGAAATCTTGCAGTGACATACTTTTGGACGACTTTGACTTTTAATATCACGACTTGCAATGGTTGACGAAGTTCTAGTTAACAAATAGATTTCATTTTTGCGTGCGCCTGTACTGCAATAGATCACAGATGACGTCATTGCGTGTGAAGAACAAAAAAGTACGCACGAGACGCAGTCGAGTGCGTGACTTTTTGTTTTTCACGCACTATGGCGTCAACTGTGATCTATTACAGTACAGAAGCACAAAAAAAGGAAATCTATTTGTTTTATATTATAATAAAGTTGGCAAAAATCATGCGAAGACTCGTGAAATAAATTAGCTAAATTAGATCACGCCATCAGTTGACGTCATCCGTGCGTGTGTACGTTAATAACACACAGCTCGCGACCAATGAAAATGCAGAATGAACACGTATTATTATATAATGGTTGATAATGGACCTTGATTATGAAGGTAATCACAACCGCCTGCCCACACTGAGAACAGAACTTGAAATTTTGTTTAACACGTGAGCGGCAACAATGACAAAACGTACTTATCCGGTAAGGATCCATACTCTGCGCAGCACATACTCTTATCACCATGCGCAGCACACGTGTTATCGCCTCCAGCAAATATGCGCCCGCGATATTATATTATGTATTTTCGCTAGTACTTCTTGAAACCGTCATAAAGCGCTGAATCTACTAATTTTGTGTTTGCGCTTGTAATATTTTGTGTTTGCCAATAAATTTGTACTCGCGCTAAAAAATCGTGATCGTGCTAATAAATTGGTGTTCGCGCTAATTAATTTTTGCTTGCAGTTTGTTGGCTAGATTGTAGAATAACTGTCCACTTTTGAAACTGTTACTTGTTATCGTGGTACGGTAATACGAAGTCATTGTAATAACGTAATATAAATAAAGGCGAGCTTTTTATTTGAAAAGCCTTGGTACGATATAATGTTTCGTGATATGATGATACGAAGTCATAAGAATTACGTGTCTTTACTTTCTGACGGTTAACTCTTTGGACTACAAACATCGTTCTTTAAACTAACGCATATTACGCGAAAAATAAAGCATCCTTACAGACATAAACAACCAAGAAACAATAAATCTGTCTCACGCAGCAACCAACAATTGAATCAAGTTTTTCGTGCACACATGATACGACGTGACAAAGTGAAAAACATGTTATTATTTTAAAAGGGATCTCTCCTATTTCTCACATGTATTATTACATTACGTTATTTGTAATCTCATTTTGTATTGTCGTATGACGAAAAAATATATCTTACCCGGCCTTTTAAAAACTCTTGTCAATTCTGTATATGACATAATTCTTTTTTACGTATCATCGTATCATGACAACAAGTAACAGTTTCAAAAGTGGACGGTATTCTATAATCGCTCTCAATATTCTTCAATATTCCCATTGCCCTTTATTCCCAATATTTTTCAATATTGTTGACAACCAGGAACAGTATTATCCCATCCTGTAGCATCCTGTTTTCAACTACCTGTGCAATATCATTTCCGTCCCAGCCCAGCATGTAACTTTCAGATAATACTTTACAATAAAGAAAATTAGACGACGGATTTCCGTCTGAGACGGAAAACTCGTCTAACGGATTTACGTCTGATGTAAATTTTGGACGGAAAACCATAAGGCGTAGATCTAAATTCATTTCATTTAAAAGTATATCTAAATTCATTTCTTCATTCATTCACTTCATTGGCTGTGGTCAAAGTCTTTCAGCGTAATTTATTAAAATTTAGTAAATTTATAATCTCAACAAGCTTACAACGACATTTCATACATTTTTTATTTTGCGGACTTGGATTGTGAACCCACTTTTCCTTGAGGTTTATGCCTGGTTCTCTGGTTAACTGATTAAGCACAAGGCTAACCCACTGAGCTGTACTAATATATCTGGAGATCGGGCTCTAATTCTAATACCTCGCCAGTCAAAAAAGTGTCCGCGAAAACATGGCGGGTTTTGGCCAAAAATACGTCATTATTTACGTCATAAATGTATAGTATAGACCACTGATTTATTTTCACCCCCTGGCGTTTCTTTTTTAACTCGAGCGAGAAATATTTTCGAAGACATTTTTTTATTGAGAAAAAACAAAATGCCTAATTCTTGCTCCGTCGTTTGGTGTTGGAACACTGGAAAAAGAAAAAAATTATCTCTTTATCGGTGAGTATAAATAGTGAATACTTTCGACAGCTATTTGTATATTTTTTTAAAAAGTAATCACACATGCTCGACTTTTTGTAATCGCTTGACAGTTGACGGCTTGACATCAAAGTTTCTTTGCATGCAATATTTATTAAAAAGTATATCAGCAGTTGAAGGTCATTTGCAACGTGTCAATACACTTTAATGCGAGCTTGTTTTGAGTTAACAAATCGTCCAACGCCCGTATATACATATACGTTTTGTACTTTCAGTAAAGTCCTTTATAGCAACATGATAGCAACGGCAATTTCAATCGTTAAATCAGGGGGTGGGGAATTTCGTGTCGCCCGCAAGTAAATGAGCCCTGGTCATGTTTTCGAGGACACTTTAAAGTCGAGAGTCCGATCTCCAGATATATTTGAAGAGCTCAGTGGGCTCATCACATGCACGCGTCGCGTACCTATTTTTTATTTTGTTTACGTTCCTTTCAAATTAGAAAGACAAATCTTGGCAGTTAAAAATATCGTTGTAACTTTGGAGAAGCATGACAGTGTACAAGATGGACTGATAACTGATCAAGACGGAAAATAATGTCATCCACCTTTTCTTTATCTAAATCAGCGTTTGCCAACTGTCGTATAATATCGCGCAAAGCTTCTTGAAATGTTGAAATAAACGTTCTACTGTTTGTCGCCATCTTGCCAGTAAGGGTTTGCATGATTCATCGGAAATTAATCAAATACATAGCCGAATGACAAAGTATATGGCCGAATGACAAAGTATATAGCCGAATGACAAAGTGTGTAGCCGAATGTCAAAGTGTATAGAAGAATGAGAAATCTATGGGATCAATTTCACATGACGAATTACATCTTGTCAAACAATTCAAACCAGCGAATATTGACACTAAAAACGCACTATACATTTGACGTGATCATGATCTATAAAGAACAAAGCCCGGGCCATTGGTTGTTGATAATTCTAATATAACTGTGATTGGTTCGTAACTGAAATGGCGTCAGCCTTGCGCCTGTCCTCTAATAGATAACGCGGTTTTCGACCAATGAAAAGCCAGTATGTACTGTGCTTATTATATGATAAAGAATAGAAAAGGTGGGACATATTATGTAAACAATATATGGTACAATTAAAAACCTAAATCATCAATTAAATATATCAATCACTCAAGAGTATTTTTTATCTTTTTAATGGTAGATTGTTTTGTTGTACGAAGTTATTATGACTTGGTGACTTTTTTACCTTTAAATGCTATCAATATTCATAGGACTTTTTTCCGATATTCCAAACAAATTGTAATATATTTTTGATAGTTTAGGATGATTTAAAACGAGACTCAGTAATTAGTTGTTGTTTTTAATTAACAATCTGCCAGAGAACTAATAAACCTATTGTTTAGTTACGAAGAAGCTTAGAGAGCTGCTCGCAAAGCATCATGAATATGTAGCAAACGTCTAATTGCAAGTGCGTTTTGTTCCGTACTAATTGCTCTGAACGAAGGCCGAGTATTATTTTTAACGGCGGAGCAGTTTGTTTTGAAATTGGATTGTTTTAATACTTCTCCAAGTATCATGAGTGCAAAAGCAATTAAAATATTTAAGGTTAATATAATGTGTTTGAAAATATTCAAAATATCTCAGCTTAGTTTAATGTGTTTAAAAATACATGGTATTTTAAAACGAATTCGCTATTTTAATCATCCCTAATTTTGTCATCGTTTAACAGAGCTCAGTATGTAAATAGAAACGACTAATAACGTATATAAGGATATAACAGGGTTTAATATGTAAATAAGGACGCCTAAGAATGCATAAGAATATCACAGGTTTAAAATGTAAGTAAAAACGACTTGTATCATTCCCCATTGTTTTCCAAACGTATTAAAATATTACCAGATTGTTATTAAAACATTGATATAGTTTATTTTATATAGTTTAACAGTTGCGATCAAAATGCAGAATGCCGATAGTTTTAATAGGAAATTTACTTTGATCTTAATGTGGGACATATATATGTCGTACTTGTTGTAAACGGAGATCTACAAAAATATTTTATTTCAATTAACGTCGCAATAACACGGATGAACAGATGTGATAGTACAGATAAACCAACGGGATACCAATATTTTAACGTAGTGTTATATGTACTGTAGTTATTATTCGAGGCTATGCGTAATGTAAAATTAAAATGTCGTTGCTTTTCAGTCATCAGGAACAGAATCAATGCACAATTTGTTTGTTTGTTCAAAATTAAAAGAAAGCTTGCTATAATTCCTCTTTTGTGCAGGCACTCTCAACAACGGCTACCCGTTTGGTATTTGAACCCGTGATATACATAGCTGATTCTTGTGGCAGAAGTTTAAATGCATTTCTTCAACATGTTCCAGCAGTGTGGCAGCCGGCAATGGTTGTGGTGATTACAGCTAGTTTACTCCTTTGTGTATTATTGCTGTCGAAGTCTCGAATTAAATTTGGTTTCTTTGAAATTGGGGCTGCTGATACGGATGTGCGTAAAATAGGAAGGGAAGAAATAATTGCTTTAAGAAACTGTATACGTGACGAGGTCAGAGATGTTATTCGCTGCCAAGAGAACATTGAAGAGTTGCCTAGAATTGGCAGCGCTGTTCAAGAAGAAAGAGCAAGACATCGCTATATTTCTAGCGCGGAAGCAAAAGAATGTTCAGAGTAGGTCCTAGTACTAACGCAGATTCCGACGGCCATGATTATGAGTACAAAAACGTATGCTCATCTATGTTCCAACAGGCAGTATAGAGAATATTAAAAGTAGCATTCTCTGAGTGCACTCGTCTTTTTTTACGAAAGAGCTGGAATGATTAGCTATGGTTAGGATGATTAATAAATATCGTGGTAATTGCATTGATGGGGGAGGGGCAATTTGGTCTGATATCAAATCGCAACAACTGTAAGCGGAAGTGCGATTTCTAAAACGAGTACAATCCTATGATTCACTTAGCCTCAAGCGACTAATTGTTTTAGTATAAATTCCCAGGTGTTTACAAATAATAATCAATGCAAACTTTATGAAATTCATTTCAAATTTATTAATGTTTGTTTTTTGTAGTAATTTCCGTCCTTCTTTCTTGCTGGAACGTAAACTTGGAAAGACATTTCATTGTTCATTTTCTCAGTGCTCATGCATTCAAATGCTATAGTAAATTCAGCTTGCTCATGAAACCACTCTGTTAAACGATTTTTTTTTGTGTTTATTTTCGCTATAAATAGTTTGTTTACTTAAATATGTAAATTTCAGACCAGGCATTGTGTCGCAGTGCGACGAGGCCAGTTTTTCCCAAATAAAAGAACGTAAAGTTTAATATTTACCCTGAAATATTTTTAAACCACATTTGGTTTCTTTTTTTGTCTTTTCTGGAATACTATCTTCTTTAATTTTCGCAATTTCTTCTTCTGTTACTATGGCAGAACGAATAGCCATTTTGAAAAAAGCAAAAAATTATGGTCACTGACCAGTGACTATCACTTCAAAGACAGTGAATCTTGACCAATCAGAATGCAGTAAAACAATAGTCACCTTGAAATTTATACTAAAATGATATTAGTTGTAATAGAGGATCTCGAAAGGCTTCAACGTAAAAAGATGAACAAAATTAAAGAAATATTATAATATCTTTAATGAAAACATCTCTAATATCAACATGTTAATAATACCACGATTGTGCGGTAAATGCAAATTTCAACCACGAACCTCGCGTTGCTTCTCAGTTCTCGTCTGAGTTTCATGATGTTCTTTCCACTTTTATAATTATTTTATAAAATTACTTTATAGCTAGGAATAACAAGTTTTTAACGCAAACCTTTTGAAACTCCAGCAAAGCGAGCAGCCATTGTTTACTAACCTCCTCCGCAGGCGCTTTAAGCGTTGATTGTTTACAATATTTAAAGCGATGCGTTTGCTCAGAGTATTATCACAGTATACGAATAAACAGTAGGGCCACTCAGCAGTGCAACATGTCCGCCTATTTTTATGTACATTACTGGCCGAAACAATGGCGCAACAGCGTTTCCATTGGCCAGAAAAGATAATTGACTGACCATAACTTACATAATGAACATGTGTAATACAACATGCGTCGAGACACAATCTTAAAGGACTAGAGCATTGAACTATAAGTAAACTGGAACGGTAAGTCGGGGGGGAAATTAAAGCCAATTTGATCCAGTTTTTCTGAGTTTTGAGTTGAAATACTTATTGTCAAAAATTGGATTGTATATCAAATGGAAGCTATTAAAAAGTTGTATTTGATGTAAAAACTTTGAGACCTCAGGCAAAAGAAAAAGGACTTAAACTTTAAAGGGATTAGGCATTTCTTTTGTATCTGAAGTCTTGAATTGTTTATATTAAATGTAACTTTGTAATGGCTTCAGTTTGACATACGATCTGATCTTTGACATTAAGTATATATTTGACATAAGTGCGCATGCTCAAACTGTTATTCGCACGCAGTTATTTCAGTAGGTAAAATGAACAATCAGAATTAAATACAAATTTAAGTACGGAAGTTTTGTATAAAAAATTTAATTGGGAAGGGGGTGGGGGGGGGGGAACTATCCGTTTCCAAAAAAGTTAAATTGTCTCTTTTTATTTCTTGAAACTGAATCGCTGTTGTATACCACTAATGCTTAAAGCGGACAAAAAACAGAACGATTTGTGTCTAAATTGCACCGTAAAGAACCAACCTGATGACAGGTAATACTACTGATCTGAAAATGAATGTAATAATTCGCGAAATCCAACATAAAAACGAAAGATATTAATCGGATGTATTAAATTTTCATTAGCATTCTGTTACATTCATGAGTGGTAGAAGAAACGTTTGTAAATGTGTCTGGAAGTTGTTAGGCCTATGACACAGGTTACGCCATGTTACACAAGATGTCACATGCTATGTTTGTAAAAAGATAAATGTTAATATTTGAATGATGGTTATTGTAGAATAAAAAGGGACTAAAGCAACGCTAATAAAATGAGTGCACCGTAATTATTTTGTTTTTAAAACGATCCTAGCCATATAAAAGTTTCGTGTATTTATCTTTTACTTGTATTTTACAACGTCATCTTGTAAGTGATCTTTAAACTGAGGCATTTATTTGTCCTGAAAATGGATACGTAGGTATATTTTAGCTGTTATATAAAGTAAAATTTCTTTACTTTCACAAACCGTGAGAACTAGATTTGCCGGTATATTCAGTGGCGATAATTGGGAGAGGCGGCACATGTTCATATATTCGTGCCCTGCACGAGAAATTGTAGTTCCTATCCCTCGACCCTATCACTTCCAAATTTATTACTGTTTGCTAATGTGATAATAAACCCTGGTATGCGATGTCCTAGACATTTTTCCTCTTCTCTAGCTCATTTTCTGAGGTGTTGGGTTTTCACATAGTGGTAAAAACAATCCCAAAATAAAGCAAGTGAGTATTATCTTTTTGAATTTTTTCTTCCATAAGCAACTTGGAAAGAGTTGCCTTTATACCGCTGAGATGTCTGGCTTTTGCGCATCATCATTTAGCAATGAAAAAAGAGGGTTTTCCAATACTGTCGAATCTACTCTATGCGTACCGAACGTAAATTTGGTAAAACACCATGAGGGCAAAGGTAGCCCCAAAAATATCCGTCTATTAGTGCATAGTGTATAATGGGAGGGTTTGGCAAGCTCCAAAGGTACACGTCACCTTTCAAGACTCAAACTCGATAAGGTACGACGCGTGACAGTTATAGTGCATCAAGTTGTGATTTCGTAGTACAATCTCTTATTAGAGAGGTTCAGATTTGGCTTCCAATTCCTCTACCGCTACCTTAATCACTTTTCAGCCAATCAGATCTGCCGGACCTACCCGATTAACCAATCAAATGTAGTTGTAGAGGAAGTCAAATCTGAACTGTCTATTGACTATTTGAAAATCTTTGTTTATCGTTGGTTCTACAAAGTTTTGGTTAGCCTTTGGATTTTATGTTACATTGCCATGACAAAAAGGTACTTTTGAGACGTTTTTATGTGGCATAAGCCAAATTGCTTCCGCTGTGTTTGCTATCAACACCATGAGGGCGAAGCTAATTTGCCAGCTATATCGTATTTTAAGACAAACGAAACCAAACTGGTATTACCGTTCGAAGCGATCGTATAAAACTCACCGGTTCAGCTTTAAATATGAATATGGATGTTGCAAACGAATCAGAAAGTGTAGCAAGCTTTTACTCCGATTACTCCGCAAACATTTTGTTTCCTCAGATGCTCAGTTGTGGAGCGAACATTTAAGCAATCGAAGAAGTCGTTCATCATCTTGCATAGCCTGCCAGTTTCACTTGCTTCTCCTGATGAATAATGACGCTCAAGAGCTTAGGCGACTGTGTTGCTCAACACCTGTACTGCCAAGCTGACTTTCATCTTTGGATAGGACTTCAAGACAACATGATCTACGGTCAACTTGGGCAACTGATGTAAACCCGGGTCAAGATCAGAGTAGTACAGTTTGGCAATGTGATCCCACAGCATATAAGTACCATTGTTTTACATATATCGTGTACGCTTGCCACTACCAGAATTAACAAGATATTTCCTTGTTTTTTTTTCAGCAAATGTGGAGCATCAGAGAAGAAGTGACACAATAATGCACAATGACGATAAAAATTACGTTTTAATAGTGAAAAACAGTTTTCTGACCAAAACGGCAGACGATAAAACCAGGTACAAAACACAACATACCTCACAACATGTAAGAAAGACTAATAAATATATATTCAAAGTTTGAAATCATTATGATATTACTGGCATCGACTTGTTTCGTCTTTTTGTTCAACTCTACAAACGTTGAATTGACGGCCATTTTGAAAACAACAACAATAATTAAGGCGGGAATTTATTGATATGCCACTTGCGAGCGTTACATACGGGAAATACGACACTCGGGTCCCGGATGTAGTGACATATGGATTCTACGAGTGTGTTAGTTCTCCATAAAACACCCTTGTCCATATAATAAAGTTCATTATGACGACTTGACTGAGAATATTACATCACTAGTGGTGTCAGGTGTGGGATGCATGAGTTAAAACAACCCCCTGAGCTCCAGTTTGTATCAAGCAATGGTGATTTAGCTGAGCGTTGGAAAAGATGGATACAAACAGTAAACTTGTATATGGACGTGTGCCTAAAAGATGCCGCAGAGAAAAAGAAATTCAGCGCTTTGCTTTATATTATTGGTCAAGATGGGCGAGATATCTACAATATGTTGGTGTTTGAGACAAGCGATGTCGACAAAATAAAGCCAATAATTAAAAAGTTTGAAGAATACTGCATTGCTAAACAGAATACAACAATGTAACGATACAAATTTAACAAGCGCATACAAAGCGATGCTGAATTGGTTGACCAATATATCACCGAACTACGACTACAGGCGAAAGATTGCAGATTTGGTGAATTGCAAGTTAGAGGTAAATACCGAGAAGGAGGGATGTATGTCATATACAGCTCCCGAGGTCTCGCAGCGTCCGAGGGCTGTATATGACATACGTCTTGACTGTCGAGGTATTTAACTAATTTAATTTATTTTTGAAGAGGTTTTCTAACAGAGTCTTTTGACTTTAAACAATTTAAGTCAATTCGTCGAGATTTTTCCACAACTTTGATCTAATTATTTATTCAAGGTAAATAACCTATATACAACCCGCGGTACATCAAAGAAAACCGACTCAAAAATAAATGAAGAAGAATTAATTTGCGACCGAATTATTTGCGCCGTTAACTCCGAAAGACTACAAGCTCAATTACTTTGCGAAGAAGACTTTACGCTTGAGAAAGCGATCAACTTATGCAAAGCAGATGTAGAGTCGCGTAAACAACTTAAAGATTTGACGAAAGACGATAGTTCTAAAATAAACTTTGTCAAGCATAAGTCGAAGAAAGGAAATGATGAGTTAAAGTTGGTAAATTCAAAAAGAGAAAAACCGAAACTACCAGAAGATGTGATCAAGTGTGGCAAATATGGAAAGCCGAGCAAACAATGTCCAGCATACGGCATTTCGAAGAAAATACACTTGGCGTTGAACAGTTGCCTGCGAATATAGATCAAGATATTTTGCTTGTGGGAACAGTTCAGACCAAAAACGAGATGCAATCTAAAACGAAGATAACTAAAGACGAGTGCTTTGTGACTTTAAATGTTCATTCAAAGGAATTTGGAAAAGTTCATCTTCATTCTTTGGTTTTCTATTTTTGGTCTTACGATTCAATTCAGACCATAAATTTTCAATAGGGTTTAAATCTGGTGACTGAGCTGGCCATCGCATGACATCAATCTTCTTATTTGCAAGATATTTGGAAACAACTCCACTTGTGTGTTTGGGATCGTTACGATCGTTGAACTTTTCCAAATTCTTAAAACTGCATGGAACGAAATAAATGACGAATACTTGAAAAAACTTGTGGAGTGCATGGGTAGTAGATGCAAAGTTGTTATTAAATCGAAGGGAATGCCAACAAAGTACTGAAGATAAGACACAACACGATAACGAGAAATTAAGTTAATGTGACAATGGCATTGTAAATTGTACAAATGTGACGTAATGTTGAGTTGTTAACGTGTTCATTACGTGAAAACGTTTTTAATACCGCCAAACAACTGCAGCAACGGTTGATGGGAAGCCATTTGAACTATTCAATTTAATCACAAAACATACTATTATTTATCTGTTTGTGTGATGAAAATTACACTTGAGGTTCAAAAGTGTTAGTCCTTCGGTCATGTTTGGTAATTGTACAGTCCTGTTTATGAATTTCTCTACGTTTTCCGCACGCTTTACAAAATTATAGTCTAAAAACCCTATCTTCATAGGGGGCCACTTTTTTCGGTCCTCCCCCTGTATGTTCACCCAGTGGTGTCCAATAGGCCTATGTCAGATGAAATGATAATGCGACTTCCAAGAGCTACAAGTGAAGATAAATCACTACAGGAGTTGAAGACGGCCAGAAACGGAGAGACAGGCACCTGCAAAAGTTCGAGAGTATTGGCATTGTAGAGAAGAAATCTCAGACATAGATGGAATTCTTTTTAAGAATGAAAGAATCATTATTCCAAATTCGCTCAGAACAGAAATGCTTGAAAAAATTCATGCAAGTCACATGGGTGTAGGGAAGAGTAAGAGGCGTGCAAGAGATATTCTATACTGGCCTGGAATGAACGGTCAAATCGAAAAGATGATATTGAAGTGTTCAACGTGCCTTGAACATCGATCATGAAATCAGAAAGAGCCATTGGTAAGTCAACCAACTCCTCGGATGCCTTGGGATACGGTAGCTACTGATTTGTTTCATTGGCAGAATAGCGACTATTTACTGGTGGTGGATTACTTCTCTCGCTTTTTTTAAGTCTCAAAGCTACCAGACACGAAGAGTTCTACAGTTGTCACCTACATGAAATCGATTTTTGCTAGACATGGCATTTCAAGAGAAATAAAGAGTGAGAATGGTCCACAGTACACATCACAAGAGTTCAGAAAATTTGCTCGAGATTGGAACTTTCATCATGTAACGACAAGTCCGTATCATCCACAAGCGAATAGATTGGCGGAGAAAAAAGTCCAAACTGTCAAGAGCCTCTTAATGAAAGCTCACACGGAAGGAAGAGATCCATACATCAGTATCCTGGAGTATCGCAATACCCCAGTTGACCAGATTGAATCACCTGCACAATTACTAATGTCCAGAAGATTGCGTTGAGTAATTCCCACAACGAAATCCCTGCTAAAACTCAAAGTCACTGATAATTATTTAACGAGATCAAAGATAAAGTCTCAAAAAGTTCTTCAAAAACACTATTATGATAAAGGATCCAAAGAACTCCCCAAGATATCATGTGGTGAAAAGTTCGTGTGTTGCATGGAAAAAGGTTGAATCCAGCAATGAATAAAGAAGAGTCAAATACTCCGAGATCATTTATAGTACAATGTCCGGATGGTAGTACTTATCGCAGAAATAGGAAACATATTCTAAAGACCAACGAAGAACGAATACGATCGTTGGAAACAGATGATTATAATATTCCAGCAAGGCAATCTAATGGCGAGAAGAAAACTAATGGACAATGTCCAGAAAATATGGAAGAAGAAAGAATTGAAGATCAAGCAGCGGTAACAAGTGAAGAACATAGAGATAACGTTGAACCACAAATAAAAACAAGAAGTGGAAGAGTTATTAAAAAGACCAATTAGGTTTAAGGACTATCAATTATGAGTATATATACATTAGCTAATTACGAATATGCAGCATTATTTAATGATACTCTAGAATAGATACATTGCATATATATGCAGTATTTAATTGCAGCGTTTGCCGTGTTTGATTTGATCGTAATCCTGAGCAACTATATTATGAAACAACTAAAAAATATCAATAATATTATGCATGATAATACGTCACATTATGTAAATTGAGCGTACTTAAGCTTCTGCTCATTTTGATAAAATATATAGAGATTACTGCGTGCATGGCTGGCGAGGGCGTACGATTTTTATGCACGAGTTGTGAAAGATACCCTTTTGCTCCTTCCCCAACACGGCAGCCATGTTGTGAGCAAAATAGCAATACGATTTTCTTCACTATAAAGTGAGAAAAACCGCTTATATTATAGATAAAGAGATTTCTTCTCAGAACTAACAGTGAATAAAAATCATGCTGTTAAAATTTGGGCCAATAGAAAACGCGAACCTTTTTTTTTCACGGTCAAAACGTTTCATTCGTCCAATAAAAATCACGAACGATGGAATTTCACTTGTGACGAAATATTCGTGGGTTTTTCGTTGACAAACCAAACAAACTATGGCCGAAAAACGATTTGCTTCACGTTATCTGGTTTAACCCCCCATACAGCAAGAATGTCGAAACAAATGTCGGAAAGCGATTCTTAAAGTTACTTGATGACCACTTCCCAAAAAACCGCAAATTGCACAAGACCTTTAATAGAAAAAACGTGAAGGTGAGCTACGGATGTG